>PVJN01024699.1:0-30841 GCA_004026805.1 Lasiurus borealis
GTCTTTATCTGGTTTTGGGATTGGGGTAATGCCTGCTTCATAGAAAGAGCTTGGAAATATTCCTCTTAAATTATTTGGAATAGTCTGAAGAGGATAGGTTTTAGTTCTTTCATTGTCAATAAAACTCCCCTGAAGTTAACATAAATACCATACTTTTTTTCTGGAAAACAAACAAACAAACAGAAAAACAAAAAACTGTTTCCCATAATAAACTTAAAAGAATGACAGACAAGTAGAAGTTTTCTTAAATATGTATTTCAATGTCTAATAGACTCCATTTAACTACATTTTTTGTACTTTGTTACATTAAAATCTATTATTCTGTCTTAAACTTTGATTGAATATTTTATCCATGGTTGGTTTTATGTCAGGCATTGTTCATTTGTATAATATTGGATCACTAAGTTGCTTAAATTTTCCAAACTTTGGCATGTTTCATTATATAGTATCAGTTATCACGTTCATTAAGATTATCATGAATCTTATCTGTGGTGAATACAAGTTTTCCTAAAATTTAACTTTTACTTGAAATTTATTATTTACAACAAATAATATCAGTTGTTTTCTTTAGCATGGCAGGCTCAATTTGTCAGTTTTCAAGAAAATGTCCACTGAACAGCAAAGTTTAAATGCTCATAGTTTTATAGTCATTCTTGTCCATACTTTGCCAATAATTCTTTAAAATAAAAACAATGTTAAATGGAAAAAATGTGGCCAGGATTTTTTACCCACAGCTTATCATAGACTGCATTGTTTTCAATATGCAGTACTTTATGCATACATTCTATTTTATGACTCAATATTAAAAAGACATATTAAAGGATTGAAATATAATAAAATCATATAACATATAATAAAATTTACTCCTGGTGTGTGCTGCTAAAGTATCAATGATTACCAGTATAATTTTCATTTAATGCCCTTCCTTTGATTTGGGTTAAGATGCCAGCATTTTTACCCACCACTGCTTTTGTTTTAACCTCATGTGCCTTGGGTGTTTTGGAGGCCCTGGGTGTCTGTGAACCACACTCAAGAACTTCTTACATAGATTTATGTATGTAAAGGTCACCTCCTGGATTGCAGTACAACCTGCATAGTCCTCATGGGAATTATTTAAACTCTAACATATAAAATCGGATGCTCTTCTGGCTGATTTGTTGGTGGAGAGTATGGGTTTCAAAACCAGTATGGGAAATCTTTTCTGTGGGGCTGGTAATTTCCTCCAAAGAGGAAATCTTCTAGGTTCCAGTTGGGAATGGTAGGATGAAGAGTAATTCTTCTAACTCCTGGGACTATGGATTCCTTTACTCAGTTTATGGACTTTTATTAATTTTTTTGTTTTATTTCTGTTTCTCATGCCTGCCCCTTGTTGTTCCTGGTATTTGTTCAAAAGTTTACATTGTGTCCAGTTCAGAGTTAACCTTGAGCCACTGATAAGGAGAGATGTCTGTTGTGTGAGTTATTGAAAAAGCATTTTGATTTCTCAGCAGTCTTTGTGCTTCATTTTTATCTTTTCTACACTGAATATTGTACTGAATTCTTCCGAATACCAGATTTCTTGGGTTGCCTGGACAAATTGATTCTCTTCTAACACTTCCCACTCAGATGTTTTGTTGTAACTTCCTCCACACTGTGAAGTCAGTTTCCAGTCCTACAGCCACTTTCCATTTAAAAATTTGTTGAAATCTCTTTGACAATAAGTTTGCTTTGGTGTTTTGTCTTTATGAGTGAAGATGGTTTCTTTCTTTGCCCTCATTGTATCAGGGTTTGGGGAAAGTGAGGAAATGAATGTATGTGATCAATATACCATCAGCACAGGCTTGTTTTAATCACTATACTGGTTAAGAGCTAGATCTGGATTTTAATATATACCACTTATTGTAGTATTGCTTTAGTTCTCTACTTAACCTGTGAAGTCTTAGTTTTCATTTGTAAAAAATAGAATTTATGATATCTAATATGAGAATTAAATGAGATAGTAAATATGAAGTTCTTAACATACTACATGCATTATATATGCTTATTAATTGGTAATTCATAAACTGTTTTTGCTGGCCTCTGGCAAGCTGAGGTTTTATTGTATTATTTCCTCTTCATAAGAGATTGGAAATAATCAAAATATTTAATTTGTCTATCATTAAATGTTTCTTAGTTTGACAATGGAAGGGTTACTGTGATTCCTATGAAATAATTTTCACAAATGATTGTATTTAAGTGTCTATACTTAATGTTTGTATAAGAAATACTATGAATACAACTTGTTCAAATATAAGTTGTCTAAAACTGTAACTAGTTTTCTATTCAAGTAAATTGAATTGAAAGTTGAAAATTTGTGTATAATTTTAGACTTACCCCAAATTTAACTCTAGTATGATTATTCTTAGGTATCTGTAGTGGGTTGGTTTCAGGACTTCATTCCTATCTCAAAGGATACCAAAGTCCGTTGATGTTCAAGTCCCTTATATAAAATTGTATAAAATATTGCCCTACAGTTGGCCTTCCACATCGGTGGATTCCCAACCACAGATTGAAAATACTGTTTTTAATCTGAAATCGGTTGAATCTATGGAAATGAAACCAAGGGATTTAGAGTGCCAATTATATATTTATTGAAGAAAAATCTGCATTTAAGTGAACCTGCACAGTTCAAACCCGTGTTGTTCAAGTAACTGGGATTGTAATTATGGTCCATATTTGAAACAGAATCTAAGGAAACCAGATATTCTTATAATGGGATAACTGTTTCATGACTTTGATTCAGAAACTTGTGGTACAAAGAATTTTGTATAGGTTTCTTTAAAAACAATTTTTAAAATTATACTTTGAATAAGAATTATTCTAGTTTGTATTTTTAATTGAAAATTGTTTTTCTAGTTTCTTGGTATATAAGATTGCTCACTTAAATTTCTTTTATCCAGAAAGGTGAGTATAATAAAAGTAGTCTATGCTGATCCATGATGATAAATTATTATTTATTATTTCAGGACATCGCAAGATCTAATATGGCTAAAGGAGAAATAGAAACATCAAATTCTGAAAGGTAAATATAAGGAAAAACTGAATCTCAAATTCAAGTATGTGTATAAAATAGCACTTGAATTGTAATTTTGTAGTTAATTAACGGAGTATTTAAATACTTGTTTATGTTATTTTTAATAATGACTTAATTAAAATAAATATTTGAAATTTTAATACAGCAAAATTATATTACAGATCCCTAATTTTGAAATATTTTTATACATGTAGAACATAAAGTTGTTAAAAAAAATTAAAGTTCTTACTAGCAAGTAAAATTTAACAGATTTTTATTGCCCCTATTAAACAAAAACAGTTACAATTAGCTACAAGTTACAACATGGGAACAATTATCACAAATAGGTAATTTTAAAATCTTTTCTTTTTTAAGTATGTTCAAAAAGCTTTAAAGCTACTTATTTATGTGGTGGCATCTCAACTTAAGAGTTTAAAAATTTAGAAATTGGATTTTAAAAATTTAATGCTCAGGTAGAACACTAAAGAACACAAGACATTCACAATCTTTTAGTAAAAGAATTCCAACTTTCTGCCAAGACCGGTTTGGCTCAGTGGATAGAGCGTCAGCCTGCGGACTGAAAGGTCCCAGGTTCGATTCCGGTCGGGGGCATGTACCTTGCTTACGGCACATCTCCAGTGTGGGGCGTGCAGGAGGCAGCTGATCGATGTCTCTCTCTCATCAATGTTTCTGACTTTCTATCCCTCTCCCTTCCTCTCTGTAAAAAATCAATAAAATGTATTTTTAAAAAAAAAGAATTCCAACTTTCTAATTAGAACTCTTTCCAGGTAAAGATAATTTCATTTTACCTTTAAATAATTTCTCCATTTTTATCTTCCTACTGTATATTTTACAGTAGGTTGTTGTTAATCTCATGAGATTAATCTATTGCTCTTAAAAAACAAATTCTGGAGTAAGGTTTTATGAAAGGTCCTAACTTAGCATTTTTCATAGAATCCTGGAGGGAAGGGAGAAGAGTTTACTAAAATTCAACTAGAGGGAAAAAGCAGACTATCACTTCTGAATTACTTAACATTTTTTGTAAATTGTAGTTAGTCCAAAAAGAGCTGAACAAAAATAACAATTATACCACTCTAAATGAGGAAAATAATAATTTTTTTCTGATGATGTAATTGACCTATAAAAAACAAAACTGAGCTAAGATTCTTTTCTGTATACCAATAACATCTTTTCTATATACAGTTACAAAATATAATGGACAAAAACATTAATTCATAATATTATCAAAAATGAGAAATGTGTAAGATCTTTAAAATAAAAACCCAAAATTTATTGAAATAGAAAATAATTTATTAATAACTTGCATGATAGGCCATTTGCAAATTAAGTTGTGGGTTTAATGAACATTTAGTAGAAAATTCCAATGACATTTGGTTTGTAAACTGACAAATTTTTCTATTTACTAATATCATAATTTATATAATTATTGCCCTATTGTTAGATATTAAGGTTGTTTCTGTATTCACTATTGCAACATTATTTTAATGGACATCCTTGTACAAATATCCTTTACATTTTTAAATGATTAGATTTAGGGAGAAGAGCAGTATAATGAAGGCAATTTGCTCAATTAAATAACAGCATATTGTAAAATGTATAATTGTTAAGACTAGTATTGGCTCAAGAATAGTGTGAAGACAGATAAGAGCAAAATGCATTGCAGAGAAATGACCTTCCTATAAAATAGAGGTAATATGTAAATTGACCATCACACCCTTGCACAAGTTGGCTGCCCCCAATGTGGTCATAAGATGGCCAGTGGAGGAGAGGGTAGTTGGGGGCAACTGGGCCTGCAGGGGAGGGAGAGCAGATGTAGGGAACAGGCCTGCAAGGGACAACCAGGCCGGCAGGGAAGGGCATTTGAGGGCGACCAGCTGGCAGGGGAGGGCAATTGGGGGCAATCAGCCTGACAGGAGAGGGCAGTTGGGGCAATCTAGCTGGCAGGAGAGCAGTTAGGCATTTATCAGGCTGGCAGGCAGGCATGCAGTTGGGAACAAGCAGTCCTGGATTGTAAGAGAGATCCCAGATTGGAGAGGGTGCAGGCTGGGCTGAGAGACTGCCCACCCCCACCTCCCACCCCACCCCCAGTGCATGAATTTCATGTACCAGGCCTCTAGTATAAATATAATTTAGTATAAATAATAAATATTTGATACCATTGGTTTAATATTTGTCATTTCATTAGGGAAAAGCCTAAATTCTGGGTAGATTGATATAAGAAATAAGACTTGTGTTATCATAAATTATTTTTCACTAAAATAAGCATTGTTACATCTAGATAAGGGGCTGGAGATCCTCTTAGAAGTCTTGTTTCTGATGTTTTATTATTTGCTAGATAGTTTCTATTAACACATCAGGGTAAGAGTAAACACACAGACACACTCAAACATAAACAAACACACATAGATGCACACACATCTATGAATGTATGCATGTATATTTACATATATATTTTAGGCATATTTTTGTGTTTTCTTTAATTGGGTTGTTAAAAATTAGGGAAATATTTTGCATGAGGGAAAGATACTGTAACCATAAGAGGACATATAAGTCATAAAAGAAAAATAGCTATTTTACATACTATACATATTTATTTCTTGTTTAAAGTACTCTTAGAAATTAATAAGCATAAATTTTAACTAAAAACAGGCAAGTATGTTAACAAGTGAAAAATGATAACCAGTACTAAAATCAGTTGACAGACCTTACAGGTCTATTTTTAATATGGGATCCTAGAGTTTTTCATTCTTGCCTCAGAAAATGGCCATCTCCTAAATTGTAACATGGCAAGTACTGTGAACCTGTTCCTTTTTTTCCTCCTCCTTATTGGTGGGCAAGTGGGCCTTGGCTTTAAAAAAAAAGAAAAAGAAAATAGAGCATGTCTTTATTTTGATAATGTTAAAAAATATTGTATTATAAAGCAATTCATAATAAATGACCTTATCTTTTCAGTAAACATGATAAAGCTTCTTCAGAGGAAAAAAATGGGTGTGATGCAAATGCATTTGAAGGTTCATCGGCAACAAAAGATGAAGAAAGCATAATAGTTCCAGATAAGGAAAACAATACCTGTCTTGAAGACAAGGAAACTGGCTCAAAGAACATCTTCAGTTATGTTTCAAATACTGATAAAGATAAAGTGGAAAAGGAAAAACAAATAGAGCACACTGATCAGGAAACAGAGTTGAAGGTGTGCCAAAGTTCAGAAAACATAATTTCATGTGATCAGATTAAAGATCAAAGCCCCAATGAAGCTAGGATCTCTTCAAAGAACATTAAGGATTTGGGGTTAGCATCTGGTAATGTGAGCATTGATCAGTTTTTGAGAAAAAGAGATGAACCTGAATCTGTTAGTTCTGATGTTAGTGAGCAAGGCAGTATTCATCTGGAACCTTTGACTCCATCAGAGGTACTTGAATATGAAGCCACAGAAATTCTTCAGAAAGGTAGTAGTGATCCTTTAGCCAAGTCTGATGAAGTAGTGCCCGATCAAAAAGATGATGTTCCTGGAGAAAAAACTAGCACAACAGAGACAACAGTAGACATGGCAAATGAAAAAGAAAGAAGTTGAAATTAGTTGTCAGTCTCAGTTTGGGTGTATCAATGGTAAGAGCATTCAGATCAGTGCTACCAGGTGAGCTCAGTAGAGTTCAGAAATAGAAAAATGTGAGGAGGTCATTCATACACTTTATCTGTATGTTCAACCTAGGTTATTACAGGAATCAATTCAATAACAGCATGATTAGTATGAGTTTCTAAGAGGTTTTAAAACATAAATAGAAAAGCTTCATTTAACAGTTCTCAAGGAAATGGAATTTGGTTGCCAGTATGAATTTATTATTAAAATATTATTTATGTTTATAAAGCAGTGAAACTTCCATCAGTCCTAAGCTAAAAATCATTACTACCTTTATATTCTTCTCAACTTAAAAGAAGAAATTTGGAAAACCTGAATCTTTTGGGAATTTTAAACTAATGACTAATTGGCATTGTTAATAAAGCTTTATTTGGAGTATGATACTGGTAAATGCATACAGTGTAAAATTAATGAATCTATTGAGAATTTTGAAACACATAAACAATTTTGGATTTAATATAACATTCCAGACTGTCAGAAGCATGTAAACAGAATATTTGAATCTCTGTACCTCCATACATGTATTAGTCTGCCAGGCTGTAAGCTTACCTTAATTAAACTTTCAGTGAAAGTCAAATTATTAAAACATAAATTTATATTTGTGTTTTTGTCAGTGTGAGTTGTGCAGAAATCCCTTGATGTTGCTAGTTGTATAAAGTAGAAACCCATTGTTAAAACTCCTGTAGTTATTTTGCTTTTAATGTTGTTTTACTGATCTTTAGAAATAGACCCATAAAAATGGTCTGGAAACCAAACCAAAGTATGGAGTAATGTAGATATTGTAAAGCAGTCAACTGAAAACATGTCCTGGCATGAATCCAGCCGTGTTTAAGTGACATTTTCTTTAATTGTAAAATAGAAATTTCAAATGGGACCTAAAACAGTGATGTAAAAAATTGTTTTGGGATATTTAGTCTAATTTATCCATAAGCTGGCTGCTAAATTGATTTCTCAGTTGTTTTTAATCATCTAGAAAATAATAGATTTAGAAATGAATAAGTGAGTAACCGTAGTTTGCTTTGAAGTACTAATAAACTTTTATTTAAAACGTTACATTTTTACTTCTTAAAATGTGCTTTGAATCCTTAAATTTTGTTTCACTGAATATTAAATGTTTTAAATGTCTGTTAAAATCCTGCTGTATATAGTAGTTTTTAAGTAAATATTTCCAATAAAAATATGAACCTGAGTAATTTTATTTTTCAGAAAACTTCTTGAATAAGTTTACCTTTGGCACCTTTAAAAATTATATTTGTTTAAGGAATTTTCATGTTAAAGTTAGTGGTATGATTTCATTCTATATTCTTTAATTGGTGTATGATATATCATAAATTAGTATGTAAAGTATAGGGGAAAATACTAATGTTTACAGAGAATGGACTTGTTTGCTAAATCCTTTCACTTCAAGAGATATAATTTAATATTATAGTTTTCTATCTGCTCAGTACATTAAAGAGGCTAAATGGCAAAATATATTATCAACGTATTTTCTTGAATATTTGGGAGGTAGGAATGTAAATGTTTTCACTTTTTCTGCACCTAAGCAAAAATAGAGAGAAAAGGATCCATTAACTGTCACTCTTAACCTTGTTGAAACATACATCTATATAGCAGAAAAGATTTGGGGAGTAATTTAAATCTTAGAAGAGCAGGGAGTAGATAAAAGTTTATGTAAGGTCCACTTTCTGAATGTCATTCAGTTAGTTAGTTGCCAAGCCTATGCTTGAGCCCTGAACCAAAATAAGTCCAAATGACACTATAATCCCTTTTGAACTTTGGGGTTGTTCTTTTTCTGCCTCTATAAGAATAGTGGGTTAGCAAACTGATTTTTAGAGAAAAAAGAAGTGAGAAGGAAAGAGAAATATTGATGTGAGAGTGAATCATTGACTAACTGCCTTCTGCCCACCCCACCCCACCCCCAATGAGCTCATGTGTTGGGAAGCAAATGGGCAACCTTTCCGTGTTTTGTGCGATGCCCAACCAACCAACCAGCCAGAACCTAAACATTTCTTTTAAAAGAATTGGTAAGGTATGAGTTACCTTGTTTTTGTTATAAGTAAAAGATGAGGAAATCAACTATCTGGGCAATTATTTGCCTAAAATTACAAAGCCAAAATTGAACTCAGTTTGATCTAATTCTAAAGTCATTGTTTTCTACCTTACTTATAGTTCTTAGCATTTATACAGAATGCAGATTATAAAATAAATATCTTTTTGGCAAATAACACTCCCATTGATGGTACAATTATGGCATGGAGGAGTTCTTGACCTAAAGAAAAGGACCTCATGATCTTTTCATCTCAAGAAAAAGGATTAGATAATCATTTTGTTAATAAGAAATATAGCATGCAATTTAAAGATATACTTTACAGCCCTGGCTAGTGTGGCTCATAGAAATATGTCTTCTGACCCCATTTTCCTTTTCACCTACTTCTCAAATCAGGCAACAACCAATCTGTTCTGTATATCCAAGAGCTCAGGAATTTTGTTTGTTTTTTCTTTTAGATGCCACATATAAGTAGATCATTTGGTATTTTTCTTTCTCTGTCTGCCTTATTTCACTTAGCATAGTACCCTCATGGTCTATTGATGTAGCATATGACAAGATTTCACTGAATAATATTCCAGTGTGTTGTGTATGTGTGTGTATCACATTTTCTTTACGTGTTCATCCATCAATGGACACTAAGATTTTTCCATACCTTGTTATTATAAATTTGCTGTAGTGAGCATGGGTGCATATATCTTTTCAAGTTTTAGTGTTTTCAGATAAATATCCAGAATTGGAATTATTGGATCATATGATAGTTCTATTTTTTTTTTAACATCCTCACTAAGGATGTAGGTTTTTTGTTGTTGGTTGTTTTTTGTTGTTGTTGTTGTTTAGAGAGAGGGGAAGGGCAAGAGAGAAACATCGATCAGTTGCCTTCAATATATGACCCTACAAGGGATCAAACCTACAACCTTTTTTGGTATATGGGACTACAACCAACTGAGCCACCTGGCCAGGGCTAGTAGATCTACTTTTAATTTCTTCAGGAACCTCCATACTGTTTTCTATAGTAGCTGCACTAATTTACATTCCCACCAATAGAGCACAAGGGTTCCCTTTTCTCCACATTTTTACCAATATCTGTTATTTCTTATATTTTTTATAATAACCATTCTAACAGGTGTGAGGTGATATTGTGGTTTTAATTTGCATTTCCATGATGATTGGTGATGTTGAATATCTTTTCATGTACCCATTGGCTATTTGCGTATCTTATTTGGGAAAAATCTCTTCAAATCTTCCCCTTTTTTTCGGAATCTTGAAGGCAGACTGCAAGATAGTGCGTGAGTGAGAAAACTAAGTGTGTGGTCGCATGGGGAGTGTTTATTGGTGAGTTGAGGGACAGCTATACTGCAGGAGACTGGGGGGGACTGTCGAACAGGGCTCCCCTGACCGGGCAGCCCCCACTACTGCTGGGTTCCCTCCCAGAGTGACCTGTTCAGATGCGGAGAGCGCGCCATCTTGAAGGAAAAGTGGATGTTATCTGTAGCCTGAAAAGCCCAGGGAATCTACAACTACGTCACCCAGCTGCGAACCCAAGAACATTGGTTACCAAGTGGCACGAGCAGCGGATTCAGAGGAGCTCTACGCTCCACAGAAGGTCTGATTTCGCCTGGGATAAGGTGAGGTCTGTGGTCCCAGCAGGAGAGAGACGCACAAGGGAGTTTGAGACCAGAGAAAGTCTGCCTAGAAAAATCAGTTGTTGTTGGGGCTGGCGTGATCCATGAATGTGGAAGGGGTTCCACAGAGTTGCTAACAGAAGGGAACTCTAAAAAGCAACCCATTTTGATCTGGGCACAAAAGGACAACCTAAAAATTCTTAAAGTGTGCTGGCTGCTTAGACCCAAGAGGAAGAGACTGCACAGACTTGCGTGCAGCCCCGGAGTTCACACACTTAACTCGCTCTTTTTATTTTTTCTCTCCTCTTTAAATCTTTGCTTTTGATCACTAAGCCCAATACATAGAATCACCCAATTGGGGACACTAAGAGACTGCAAAGAAAAGTTGTTTTTCTAGAACCTGGGGATTAGAGCGGGGAACAACGTTCAGAGAACCAGCTCTGGGGCAATCCACTCCCCAAAATAGTATCAAATCTTGCCCATTTTTTCAATTGAATTTATTGGGGTAACTGGGTCACAAAATCATACAGGTTTCAAGTAGGTATACAACTCAATAAAACATCATCTGCACACTGCATCTTGCGCCCATTACCCCAAGCAAAGTCTTTTTTTCGACCCCATTGCCTCTCCCCACCCCCTGCTTTTGCCTACCTCCACCTATCCCTGGACCTATCCTTTTTCTTTGGCTATCATCACCTATTATCTTTGTCTATGTGATATACACTGATTGGCCAGATTATTATGATATCTGAACGCATAATACTCTGGCCACTCTGTACTTACCTTGAGTATCTCATTTATTTGATACCAAAGATACTATAAATCATGCACCTGATCAGTTTTCCCCTTTGCATTGGCTGATAGCTCAGAGCAAACAGGAGGTTGATCTCCAGCAAAAGTCTAGGACACTTTTGGTACCCATTTGAGATACAAATACACTGAGTGGCCAGATTATTATGTGTTTAGAGATCATAATAATCTGGCCACACACAGATCCATACACACACACACACATATATATATCAATACTTTCAACTTCTTTCATCCAGTCTCCCAGACTTCCTTCTGACAGCCATAAGTCAGTTTCATGTATCCACACTTATGTTTTTATTTTGTTCACCAGTTTATATAGTTCATTGGATTCCACATATAAGTGAGATCATAATGGTATTTGTCTTTCTCTGACTGGCTTATTTTGCTTAGCATAATACTCTCCAGGTTTATCCATGCTATTGCAAAAAGTAAGATTTTCTTTTTTATGGCTGAGTAGTATTACATTGTATAAATGTATCACAGCCTTTTTATCCATTTATCTACTGACTAGTGGCCTGGTGCATGAAATTTGTGCACTCAGGGTGGGGAGGGTACTCCAACCTGCCTGGCCTGCGCCCTATCACGGTGCAGGAGCCCTGTGATTCATTGCCCCAAAGAGGTAGGCCCCACCCCCCCACCTGGGGACCCCCAGCACAGGCGCACGAAGAATGCGAGCTTCACGTCCCAGGCCTGTTGCCGGAGTTGGGGATGCAAGCCTTTCCTGGGGCTGTTGCCTGGGTCAGGGATACAAGCCTCATGTCCCCGGGCCCATTACTGGGGTTGGATGCAAGCCTCACGTCTCTGGGCCAGTGCAGGGGGCAGGGACGCAGCCTGCTACTCAGTTGTTATGAGACGCTATCTGACCAATTTGCATGTTGTTCTATTATTAGATAGACAGGCACTTGGGCTTTTTCCAAATCTTGGCTATTCTAAAAAAGTCTGCAATGACCATTAGGGTAATATATATTCTTTCAAGTTAGTTTTTCAGATTTCGTCAGATACGTTTCCAGAGGTGGAATTGCTGGCACAAGAGATAAACTACAAAAATTAAAGACTTAAAATGTTAGACTTGAAACCATAAAAATCCTAAAAGAAAACATAGGCAGTAAGATCTAGGACATTTCTAGTAGCAATATTTTTTCTAATATATCTCTGACGAGGGAAACAAAAGAAAAAAATGTGACTACATCAAACTAAAAAGTTGTTGCACAGCAAAGGAAACCATCATCAAAATGGAAAGATAACCCACTAAATAGGAGAGCATATTTGCCAGTGACCCATCTGATAAGGGTTTAATATCCAATATTTGTAAAGAACTTAAAAATTAAATGCCAAAAAAATCCAATTTAAAAAATGGGCAAATGATCTGAATAGATACTTCTCCAAAGAGGACATACAGATGACTGAAAAGATGCTCCATATCACTAATCATCAGAGAAATACAAATTAAAACCACAATGAGATATCACTTCACACCTGTCAGAATGGCTGTCATCAATAAGTCAACTTGTGTTGGCAAGGATGTGGAGAAAAGGGAACCCTCATGTACTGTCGGTGGGAATGCAGTTTGGTGCAGCTACTGTGGAAAGCAGTATGGCGTTACCTCAAACATTTCAAAATAGAACTGTCTAATGGCATACTGTTTTGATTACCAGAGCTTGTAATACAGTTTGAAATCAGAGTTTGATATCTCCAGCTTTTGTTTCTCAAGATTGCTTTGGCAATCAGAGTTCTTTTTTTTGGCCATTGGGGCACACCAACCTCTTTTTAAAAATGGCTTCTCCTAAATATTACAGTAAAACATGCTATGTGTAGAGAATTGGGAACTATGTAGTTTTAAGCTTTTGAAATAGTTTACCCACTGCCTTAAAAATATTTTTAATTGCTCTGATTACATCAAGGACTAGCAAACTGTGACTCACCACCATCTTCTAAACAAAATTTTATTAGAAAACAGGCATGTCATTTGTTTACGTAAGGTCTGTTGTAGCCTTTGCACTACAACAGCACATTGTGCATGATGGACACCATGTGGCCCATAAGCCTAAAGAGTTACAATCTGACACTATAAGAAAAAGTTTGCCAGCACCAGTCCTTTATTTTTATATGGGCTTATCATAATATTATAATTGCTCTTTTATTTTCAGTGTCATAAACACTACAGTGAAACTCTTAGTTCATAAATTTTGGTTCACATGGTACTTACAGAAAGCTTTTTGTCCCAACATGAACTTCTAAGAATTGTTTGTTTCTCTAGATTTTCTTTTTACTCTTCAAACAAACAAAATCAATTTCTTAAAAAAACTGAATGTGATTTTTATTTCTGTTGTTCACCAAATATTTCTAGTGTGAGACCATATAATTATTCCAAGCTGCTGAGTTATATATGAGAGCAACTTATGGTTGGAGATTTTAAATGTTGATATGAGACTTTAGAACCCCCTTTCCCAAGTGGCATGGCTACTTCTTGCATTTGAGGTTGTGATGCTCCATCAGGCTGAGTTCCCTAGTGACAATGGTCAGGGCCTCCCTGTTCAATCACATCAACATGTAAGTAAGGATTTTGAGGGAGAAATAAGTATTTTTATTTTAAGTTAGTGCAGTTAGGAAGTTTTGTTTCTACAGCATAAAGTGGTCTATCCTGGCTGATACAGGAACTAATCCTAAAAATAGAGTGCTTCCATAAAAAACAAACAGAGAAACAACTAAATTAAATGATAGGGGTTAGGAAAACAGGTGCTGAAGTGTCAGTCTTCTACCAATGCCCACATGGGCTTAAGATACTCCAGTTAATTGGGGAGGTTCTGGGGGAACACGACTTTAAAATTGAGCATGTGACTTGCTGACTGGCATCGTAAATAAGAAGCACAAATTTTGAGAAAGTTAAATTGTCAAAGAAACTGACCTGGACTAAAAGTTCATGACTTTTCAAAACTTAGTTTTTCTTCATCTC
Organism: Lasiurus borealis; assembly: GCA_004026805.1. Lineage (NCBI taxonomy): Eukaryota > Metazoa > Chordata > Mammalia > Chiroptera > Vespertilionidae > Lasiurus > Lasiurus borealis. The sequence continues at coordinate 14,128 of PVJN01024699.1, forward strand.
AGAATCTTTTTATCCCAGCATCTATAATCATACCACCCTGAACATGCCTGATATTCATTTTGTTAATACTGTTTCAGAAATTTAAAACAAAGATAATTTATTTAGTGTGAATAAGATTATATGTTTTTATTTTTTTATTGTTTAAAGTATTACAAATAGTAGTACATATGTCTCCCAGCCTCCCTGCCCCCAGTACATGCTCTCTCTCTCCGCCCCGTGTCTGTGTCTATTGGTTGACCTCTTGCCTTCCCCCAACCCTCCCCTGCCTTTCCTCTGAAGTTCGATAGTCTGTTTGATGCTTCTTTGTCTCTTTATCTATTTTTGTTCATCAATTTATGATGTTCTTTATATTCAACAAATGAGTGAGATCATGTGATGTTTCTCTTTCTCTGACTGGCTTATTTTGCTTAGCATAATGCTGTCCAGTTCCATCCATATCATTGCAAATAGTAAGAATGCCTTCTTTTTGACACAGATTACCGCAGTTTTCTAATCCACTCATCTGCTGATGGGCACCTAGGCTGTTTCCAAATATTAGCTATTGTAAATTTTGCTGTTATGAACATATGGGTGCATATATCCTTTCTGATGGGCATTTTTGTTTTTTGGAGGTATATAGACCTAGAACAAACTCTCCAAAAATTCATCTGGAATAATAATAATAATAATAGATCCAAATAGCTGTAGCAATTGTGAGAAAGATGAACAGAGTTGGAGTGATCACAATACCAGATATCAAGCTATACTACAAAGCCACTATTCTCAAAACTGCCCGGTACTGGCACACGAACAGACATATAGACTAATGGAACAGAACAGAGAACCCCGAAATTGACCTAAGCCATTCTGCTCAATCAATATTTGACAAAGGAGGCAATAGCATACAAGGGAGTCAACACAGTCTCTTCAATATATGGTTTTGGGAAAATTGGACAGATACATGCAAAAAAATGAAACTAGACCACAAATTTACACCATACACAAAAATAAACTCAAAGTGATTAAAGAGATTAAGTGTAAAGCGGAAACCATAAAAATCTTAGAAGAAGCCCTAACTGGTTTGGCTCTGTGAACAGAGCATCAGCCTGAGGACTCAAGGGTCCCAGGTTCAATTCCGGTCAAGGGCATGTACCTTGGTTGCAGGCATATCCCCAGTAGGGGGTGTGCAGGAGGCAACTGATCCATGTTTTTCTCTCATCGATGTTTCTAACTCTCCTTCCTTTCTCTCTGTAAAAAATTAATAAAATATATTTTTTTAAAAATCTTAGAAGCAGCCATAAGCAGCAAAATAGCAGACATTTGTCGTAGCAATAGCTTTATCAATACAGCTCCTAGGGCAATGGAAATTAAGGAGAAAATAAACAAATGGTACTACATCAAACTAAAAAGTTTCTGTACAGCAAAAGAAACCATCAACAAAACAACAAGAAAGCACACTGCCTGGGAGAACATATTTGCCAATGTTATCTCCGATAAGGGTTTAATCTCCAAATTTTACAAAGAACTGGTACAACTTAACAAAAAATGGGCAAAAGACCTAAATAGATACTTTTTGAAAGAGGATATAAGGAGAGCCAAGAGACATATGAAAACATGCTCAAAGTCACTAATCATCTGAGAGATGCAAATCAAAACAACAAAGGTACCATCTCACACCTGTCAGAATGGCTATCATAAACAAATCAACAAACGACAAGTGCTGGCGAGGATGTGGAGAAAAGGGAACCCTCGTGCACTGCTGGTGAGAAAGCAGACTGGTGCAGCCACTGTGGGAAATAGTATGGCGTTTCCTCAAAAAATTAAAAATGGAACTGCCATTTGACCCAGTAATATATATTTCTTTTTAAATTACATTTATTGGGGTGACACTGATTAGAAAGATTATATATGTTTCCAGTGTACATTTCTGATACATGATCTGTATCAGAAATGTTTTTTATTTCAGCCTGGCTTCTAAATAATATTTTAACAGGATATAGAATTTCTTAAGTAGATATTTTCTCTCTCTGCACTTTAACTGTTGTGGCACTTCATTTGGTTTTCTGGTTTCTGGTAAGAAATCAGCAGTTATTTTAATAATTGTTCCTCTATAATAAGGAGGGTTTTTTTCCCTTTCTCTTTAGTTTTCAGCAATTGGGTTGTGCTGTGTTTTGGTATAGATTTCTTTCTATTTAGGATTTGCTAAACTTCTTGAATTTGCTTGTTTTTATCTTTGGCCTAATTTTGAGAGTTTTCAGCCAAGGAGAACTCTTTTAAATTTCTGCGAAAATATACATAACATAAAATTTACTATTTTAACTCTCTGAACTATACAACTCAGTGGCATTCAGTACATTCACAATATTATACAACTATCACTGCTACTTATTTCCAGAACTTTTTCATCATCTCAAACAGAAACTCTGTACTCATTGAGCAATAACACCCATTACCCTCCCCCTAATCCCTGATAACTGCTACTTTCTATCACTGTAAATCTGTCCATTTTATGTATCTCATTTAGGTAGAAGCCTATATAATAAAAGACTAATATGCAAATCGACCAAATGGTGGAACGACTGGTGCAGATGCTCAATTCAGGAGCTGCCCCCTGGTGGTCAGTGCGCTCCCCCTGTGGGAGCACTGCTCAGCCCATGGCTGGGTGAGCACGGTGGCGGTGGCAGGAGCCTCTCCCGCCTCCGAGCAGCGCTAAGGAGCAGTGAGTTGAGTGGTAAGGAGCAGCAAGCAAGTGGGCGGTAAGGAGCGAGGGCTCCCAGGCTGCGAGAAGAATGTTTGCCTGCCAGCATAGGCCCACTCTCCCCGAGGGGTTGCAGACTGAGAGAGGGTACAGGCCTGGGTGAGGGACCCCTGAGTACACAAATTTTCATGCACCGGGCCTCTAGTCATACATTATTTGTCCTTTTCTGTCACTTAGCATAATGTTTTCAAGGTCCATTATGTTATAGCATATATCAGAATGTTATTCTTGTTTATGGATGAATGATATTCCCTTGCATGCATATACAATATTTTGCTTGTCCATTCATTTCTTCTTAAACCTTTGGGTTATTTTTTTTTTTTTATCCACTATGAATAATGTGTACAAGTATCTACTTGACTCTTTGTTTTCTGTTCTTGGGAGTATATACATAGGAGTCATATTATAACTCTATATTAAACATTTTGAGAAACTGCCAAACTCTTCTACAGTGGCTGCACCATATTTCAATCCCACCAGCAGTACGGGATAGTTCCAGTTTCTCCACATCCTCACCAACACAGGTAAATTTCAGGACTGTTGCTATCAGCCATCTTAGTGAATGGTATCAGCTACTTTTTCTTTCTTTTTCTGTCTGGCACTCTGATAATACAAGCATTAGACCTTTTAGTATTGTGTCACAGGTTTCTTAGGCTCTGTGCTTTTTTAAAATTTTAATTCTTTATTATTGAAAGTAAGGCTCTGTACTTTTTAATAAATATGTTTCTCTCTGTTTTCACTCCAGGTAATTTTAAGTGACTCTTTTTATTAATTTTATTTTATTGTTTAAAATATTACAAACAGTAGTACATATGTCTCCTTTTCCCCTCATTGACCTTTCCTGGCCTCTCCTACCCTCTGGCACATGCCCTCCCCGCCCCCCCTTCCCAGTGTTTTATGTCCATTGTTATGCTTATATGCATGCATACAAGTCCTTCCATTGATCTCTTAACCCCTCCCCACCTCCCACCTTAAACCCAATACTGCCCAGCCTTCCTGCTGTAATTTGACAGTCTGTTTGATGCTTCTCTGCCTCTGCATCTATCTTTTTGCTTATCAGGTTATAATATTCTGTATTATCCATAAATGAGTGAGCTCATCTGGTATTCTTTTTTTAACTGCCTGGCATATTTCACTTATAATAATGCTCTCCAGTTCCATCCATGCTGCTGCAAATAGTAAGACTTTATTCTTTTTTATAGCAGCACACTGGTGGAAAATAGGATGGTGTTTCCTCAAAATATTAAAAATGGAACTGCCATTTGACCCAGTAATATATATTTCTTTTAAAATTACATTTATTGGGGTGACACTGATTAGAAAGCAGGAGGGGGCAAGCAGGGGGAGGAGAGGGGTGGAGGAGGTGTCCCTCAGCCCAACCTGCACCTTCTCCAATCTGGGATTGGGCCTAAACAGGCAGTGGGACATCCTTTCACAATCTATGCTGGCTTCCAACTGCTCATCTGCCTGCCTGATTGCCCCTAACCATTTCTGCCTGCCAGCCTGATCACCCCCCTAATCACTTCCCTGCCAGCCTGATTGTCTCCTAACTGCTCCCCTGCCAGCCCCATCATCCCCACCTGCCATCCCCTAATAACCCAGTCACCCCCAAGTGCCCTCCCCTGCATATTCCCTCTTTATTAGATAGGATTTTTTTCTTTAGCATATTGGACAACCCTAAATGGCTTGGCTCAGTGGATGGAGCACTGACCTGCAGACTCAAGGATCCCAGGTTTGGGTTCTGGTCAAGGGCAGGTACCTTGGTTGGGGGCACATCCCCAGTAGGAGGTGTGTAGGAGGCAGCTGATTGATGTTTCTCTCTCAGATGTTTCTAGCTCTCTATTCCTTTCCCTTTCTCTCTGTAAAAAATCAATAAAATAAATATTTTAAAAATAGAAATATTTAAGATTCCTCCATATCTGCCTAGCTAGTGTGACTCAGTGGTTGAGATCCCAGGCTGCCGCCACTGGTCGGAAGATCTCGCAGCTTGGGTCTGAGGCCCTGCTGGCCTGAGTCCCCAGTCCAGGCTGCCACTGCTAGCCGGGAATCACTGTGGGTGCTGGCGCCTCCCAGCCCGACACTTCAGACTGCTGCCACTGAGTGGACTGGGGGGACTCTGACAGGGCTAAGAGGACTGGGCACCGCCATCTTGTGGCTATGAGCGCCACCATTTTTTTTGTCGCAAAATAATGGTTAATTTGCATATTACTCTTTTATTATATAGGATAGTATACTCTTTTATTAAATACGATAGTATTCCATTGTGTATATGTACCATAGTTTTCTAATCCACTCATCTACTGATGAGCATTTAGGCTGTTTCCAAATCTTAGCTATGGTGAATTGTGCTGCTATGAATATAGGGGTGCTATATCCTTTCTGATTGGTGTTTCCAGTTTCTAGATATATATTCCTAGGAGTAGGATTACTGGGTCAAAAGGGAGTTCCATTTTTAGTTTTTTGAGGAAACACCATACTGTTCTCCACAATGGCTGCACCAGTCTGCCTTCCCACCAGCAGTGAAGGAAGGTCCTTTTTCTTCCCATCCTCTCCAGCACTTGTCATTTGTTGATTTGTTGATGATAGCCATTCTCACAGGTGTGAGATAACACCTCATTGTTGTTTTGATTTGCATCTCTCAGATGATTAGTGACTTCAAGCATATTTTAATGTGTCTCTTGGCTTTCTGAATGTCCTCTTTTGAAAAGTGTCTATTTAGGTCCTTTGCCCATTTTTTGATTGGGTTGTTTATCTTCCTTTTGTGAACTTGTATGATTTCCCTGTAAATGTTGGAGATTAAATCCTTATCGGAGATAACATTGACAAATATGTTCTCCCTTGAAGTGGGCTTTCTTGTTGTTTTGTTGATGGTTTCTTTTGCTGTACAGAAACTTTTTATTTTGATGTAGTTCCATTTGTTTATTTTCTCCTTAGTCTTTCTTGCCCTAGGATCTATGTCTGTAAAGATATTGTTATGACATATGTCTGCAATTTTGCTGCCTATGAAGTCTTGTAGGATTTTTATGGCTTCCAGTCTTACATTCAAGTCCTTTAGGCATTTTGACTTTGTTTTTGGTGTAAGTTGGTGATCTAATTTTATTTTATTTTTTGCATGTATCTGCCAAATTTCCCAGCACCATTTATTAAAGAGGCTGTTTTGACTCCATTGTATGCTCTTGCCTTCTTTGTCAAATATTAATAGAATATAATGGCTTGTGTGGATTTCTGGGTTCTCTATTCTGTTCCATTGTTCTATATGTCTGTTCTTGTGCTAGTACCAGGCTGTTTTGAGAACCGTGGCTTGGTAATATAGTGTGATGTCTGGTATTGTGATCCTTCCAACTTTGTTCTTCTTTCTCTGGACAGCTGTGGCTATTCAGCATCTTTTTTTATTCCAGAAGAATTTTTGGAGAGTTTGTTCTAGATCTTTGAATAGGTATTGCATTGAATCTATAGATTGCTTTAGGTAGTATGAACATTTTAATGATGTTGATTCTACCAGTCCATGAACATGGTATGTTCTTCTATTTGTTTATGTCTTCCTCTATCTCTTTTTTCAATGTCCTGTACTTTTCTGCATAAAGGTCTTTTACCTCCTTTGTTAAGTTTATTCCTAAGTATCTTAATTTTTTTGATGCAATGGCAATTTCTCTTTCTGTGAGTTTATTATTGATGTATAAAAAGGCCATTGATTTCTGGGTTTAATTTTGTATTCTGCTATATTGCCCAATTCATTTATTAGGTCTAGTAGTTTTTTGATGGAGTCTTCGGGGTTTTCTATGTATAGTATCATGTCATCTGCAAATATAGACAGTCTTACTTCTTTTCCAATTTGAATGCCTTTTATTTCTTCTTCTTGAAATACAGGGCTAGTACTTCTAGTACTATGTTGAACAGGAGTGGTGAAAGTGGGCATCCCTATCTTGTTCCTTTTCTTAGGGGAAATGGTTTTAGTTTTTGCCCATTTGTTTATTTTTGCCCATTGTGCATGATGTTGGCTGTAGGTTTGTCATATAGGGCTTCTGTTATGTTGAGGTATGATTCCTCTATTCCCACTTAGCTGAGAGTTTTTATTAAAAAGGCTGTTGGATTTTTCAAATGCTTTTTCTGCATCAATTGATACGATTATGTGATTTTTGTCTCTCAGTTTGTTTATGTGATCTATCACATTTATTGATTTGCGGAAATGGTGTATGATCTTTCTAATGTATTGCTGAAACTGATTTGCTAGAATTTTGTTGAGGATTTTAGCATCTATGCTCATTAATTATACAGTGGTACCTTGAGATACAAGTTTAATTCATTCCGTAACCTTGAGGCGTGGGAAACTATGTGATGCTCGAGTCGTGGTAAACTGGTGCATCCTGTGCAGCTGGCGGATCTGCACAATTACTTGTATCTCAACTGTTGCTCACATTTCAAAGCAAAAATCACTCGCTCGACGGCTCGTATCTCAAAAATCTCGTTTGTTAGGGCACTCGTATCTCGAGGTACCACTATATTGGCCTATAATTCTCCTTTTTTCTTGTGTCTTTATCTGGTTTTGGGATTAGGGTAATGCTGGATTCATAAAAAGAGCTTGGAAGTATGTCTTTCTCTTGAATTTTTTGGAATAGTCTGAAGGGAATAGATTTTAGTTCTTCCTTGAATGCTCAGTAGATCTCCTCTATAAAGCCATCTAGACCAGGGCTTTTGTTTGTTGGAAGATTTTTGATTGCTGCTTCAAATTCTTTGGTAGTTATTGGCCTATTCAGTTTTCTGATTCTTCTTGATTGAGTTTTGGGAGCTTTTATTTTTCTAAGAATCTGTCCATTTCATCTAGGTTGTTGGAATATAGTGGTTCAGAGTATTTTTTCATAATTGTTTGTATTTCTGTAGAAATGGTTATTACTTCACCTCTTTCATTTCTGATTTTGTTTATTTGGGTCCTCTCTCTTTGCTTCTTGGTGAGCCTGGCTAGAGGTTCCATCAATCTTGTTTATCTTTTCAAAGAACCAACTCTTGATTTTGTTGATCTTTTGTATTTTTTTTTTGTTGTTGTTGTTGGTCTCTATGTCATTTGTCTCTGTTCTGATCTTTATTTCCTTCCTTCTGTTTATACTGGGCTTTTCTTATTGCTCTCTTTATAATTCTTTGAATTGTAGGGTTATATCATTTATTACCATTGTTTCTTGTTTTTTGAGATAGGCCTGTAGAGCTATGAACTTCCCTTTCAAGACTGCTTTCACTGTGTCCCATAGATTTTGTATTATTGTGTTTTCATTATCATTTGTTGCCATGATGCTTTTTATTTATTCTTTGATCTCTTTAGTAACCCAATCATTGTTTAGTAGCATGCTATTTAGCCTTTAGGTGTTTGCTTTTTTTATTGTTTTTATTATAGTTGATTTCTAGTTTTATGCCATTGTGATCTGAGAAGATGCTTATATGATTTCTATCTTCTTGAATTTGAAGAGACTTTGCCTGTGTCCCAATATATAGTCTATATTTGAAAATGACCCATATGCACTTGAGAAGAATGTATATTCTGTGGCTTTGGGTGAAATGTTCTGAAAATGTCAATTAATTCCATCTGATCTAGTGAATCATTTAAGATTGATGTGTCTTTGCTGATTTTTTGTTTAGAGGATTTGTCCAATGGTGATAGTGGGGTATTAAAGCCCCCTACTATGGCTGTATTGTTGTCAATAACTCCCTTGATAGCCTCCAGAAGTTGTTGTTGTTGTTTTTTAATGTATTTGGGTGCTCCTGTATTGTGTGCATATATGTTTACCAGAGTTATTTCTTCTTGGTTAATTGCCCTCTTTAGTATTATGAAGTGGCCTGCCTTATTTCTTTTTATGGCTTTCACTTGGAGATTTAATTTGTCAGATATAAGTATTGCTACCCCAGCTTTTTTTTTTTCATTTCCATTTACCCTAGAAACCTTTTTCCATCCCTTCACCATCAGTCAGTGTGAGTCTTTTTTCTTAGGTGTGTTTCATCTAGACAGCGGATATATAGGTCATGTTTTCTCATCCACTCACCTACCCTATGTCTTTTGATTGGGGCATTTAATCCATTTACATTTATACTTATTATTGAAGGTACTTATTTGTTGCCATTTTTATTCTTTACACCTGTGTTCCTTCTTCACTTCCTATTTCTTTTTTTTTTTTCTTTTTACAGCAGACCTTAGCATTTCTTGCATTGCTGGTTTGGTGGTGATAAACTCCCTTAGTCCTTTTTTGTCTGTGAAGCTCCTGACTTTCCACTCAATTTTGATTGAGAGCCTTGCAACACAACCACACATTTGCTTAGGATAGCAGAGTTGAGCAGGAGCAGCAGAGATCATAGGTAGTACTATAACTACCTCATAATCTGCTTGGTGTCACTGTCCATTACAATAGTGCAATTATAACTGAGCTGAATTACAGGTGTCCTGTGAATTGCCACAGGGCAACGTTTTATTTTATTTCTTACTAGTGCCCCAGTGCATGAATTCGTGCACATTAGAAGGAAATTAGGGAAGAATACAAGATGGCGGCATAGGTAAACACCTACACTGCTGCCTCGCACAACAATTTCAAAACTACAACTAAAAGACAGAACAGACATCATCCAGAACCACAGGAAAGCTGGCTAAGTGGAAATTCTACAACTAGAGGGAAAGAGAGGGGCTCACAGAGACCCAGAGGAGCTGCAAAAAGCTGAGATATGGAGACGCATGCGCGTGGAGAGAGCAGGTGCAGGAGTACCTGGCTGGTTTTCTCTGGCAAGAGGGAAACAGACACTCTCAAAGGCATTGAACCCCTTATATTACGACACTAAACCCCAGATCCAGCTGAAACTCATATAGGGGTAGTTAGGACTGTGAAAAGGGAGAAGTGCATGGAAATTTAGGGGAGTCGCAAAAGAGCACACAGAACCCATATAAAAGGAATCCAAAGAGGACTACACCAAGACACATCATAATTAAAATACCAAGAGCAAAAGACAAAGAGAGAATATTAAAAGCAGCAAGAGAAAAACAGTTCATTACCTACAAGGGAGCACCTATATGACTGTCAGCTGATTTCTCAACAGAAACGATGCAGGCCAGACGGGAGTGGCAAGAAATATTCAACGTGATGAATAGCAAGAACTTACAACCAAGAATAATCTATCCAGCAAAGCTATCATTCATAATTGAAGGGCAGATAAAGAGCTTCACAGAAGAAAAAGCTAAAGGAGTTCATCAACTCCAAACCAGTATTATATGAAATGTTGAAAGGTACTCTTTTAGAAGAGGAAGAAGAAAAAGGTAAAAGCCAAAAAATTATAAACAACAAATACATATCTATCAACAAGTGAATCTGAAAATTAAGTGAATTAAAAATTTGATCAACAGAATAAACTGGTGAATATACTAGAATCAGGAGCACAGAAAGGGAGTGGACTGATAATTCTCAGGGGGATGGGGTGAGGGGTGTACAGGAAGAGACTGGACAAAAATCATACACCTATGGATGAGGTCAATGGGAGGGAGGTAAGGGCAGAGGGAAGGATGGGAGCTGGGTGGAGGGGTGCTATGGAGGGGAAAAAAGAGAAACAAATGTAATAATCTGAATAATAAAGACTTAATTAAAAAAAGAAGGATATTAATTAAAAATAAATATTTTACTATTTGCCCGTTCTCTATAATAGAAGTGTCAACCAAATTTGTGATCAACAATGACAGATGGAAACACATGTGGGTGATTGGCACCAGCAAAAGCTTTATATTTATCACACATGTGCAAGTCAACTTATAGATATAGAATAAACTTGCCTAATTAGACCTGCTTTCTGGTTTAGCTAAACTTTTTCCAGCCCAATGAAGTACCCCAACTTCTCTTTCAGGTAATTGTCAGCAACACAGCAGTAAATATCAACAGGAAGCAGATTCTTATTGTTGATCATGCAGGGAGAACAAAGGGTAAAATATTTAACTGCAGCATGTTTGACTATATTCTGCAAAGTGAGAAAACCTGAAGTCATTTTCAAGGTCCACCATTTCTTACTTCTTTTCAATTGGGTCAGTTTTCTAAGCTTTCTAAATCTCTCTCTCTAAAAAAAAAGGATTCCACTGAGTCTCCTATCTACTTACTCTAGGACTTCTGTGAGGATCAAATGAAATGAAGCATGAGAAAATTCTTCACAGACATTTGGTTAAAGTGTAAAATGTTTCCACCTGGCTATAAAGCAAATCATGTTCCTGAGCTGAAGAAACTGCAAGAAGGCTAGTCATTATTAGGGAGAGAAACCAGGCATTGCTATGTGACATCATTACCCAGTGCCCACAGTGACTGTTTCCGCGCTGGGCTGTGAACCACATTTTGCACCATGGGGTCTCAGCAGCATTGGCTGTGATTTGGTGAGCTGTCACTCTGGAGTGGTGTTGGGGCCTGTATCCCCCTTGGGGGAAGCTGAGTGTTTCTTTGTGGGCACCATGTCCATGGTGCTATTTCTCTGTACATGGCTAGTGTAAGACATGGCAGCTCTTGTGTTGAGCATCTGCCCCCTGGTGGTCAGTGCATGTCATAGGGACCAGTCAGATGGTCAGATACTTAGCATATTAGCATTATATATATGTATGTAGACTAAAGGATTGGTGCATGAAATTCATGAATGGAGGGGGTTTCCACAGGGATCAGGCTTAAACCAGCAGTCGGAAATCCCTCTCACAATCCTGGATGACTGGCTTCTAGCCACTTGCCTGCCTGCCTGGTACCCCTAACCCCTCTGCCTGTCAGCCTGGTCACCTCTACCTTGCCCCTGACTGGCCTGATCACCCCTTCTTTTCCCCTTGCCTGCCTGAGTGCCCCTAATCTCTCTGCCTGCCTGATCACCCCTAACCGCCACTGCCTGCCTGCCTGATTGCCCCTAACTGCCCTCCACTGCTAGTCTGATCTCACTCCTAACTACTTTCCCCTGCCAGCCTAATTGCCCCTAACTGCCCTCCCCTGTGGCCTGCTCTCACCCCAACTGCCCTCCTCTGCTGGCCTGATCATGCCCTCAACTTCCCTACCCTGCAGGCCTGATATCACTCCCAATTGCCTTTGCCTCAGCCCCCACCACCATAGCTTTGTCCAGAAGGAAGTCGGACATTAGGAAGATGACTGGTCAACCTGGTCTAATTAGCATATTACCCTTTTATTAGTATAGATAGATTATATAGGATAAGATTGCTTAAATGGCAGGGTACGGGGCTTTTTCATCAGGAGGAGATGCTGTTGGCAGACAAAAACACATAACCCCTATATCTGGACTGATAGCCAGCCATATGCACTATACTGCCAAACCAGTCATTTAAAAATTGAGTCACTTTTTTACACCTTACACTAAATAGCTGTTGCCCTTAAAACCTCTTTTCAGCCCCCACCTTAGGTTCTGCCTTCATAGTTCACCCAGAGTAAGTTCTGATTGCTTGGTTTCTATGCCAGTTCAGCATCTCTGGGCCTATCTCCAGGCCTGATCATAGAGGAAGGGCTGATCAGCAACTGCGCCAGGCTGCTGGCAAGCAGGCTGAACTGCAGACTTCTGGGAGAGAAAGAGAGGCTTGGCTGCTGGCACTTCTAATAAGACCTGCTTCTCTCTCTCTCCCATAGGTCAACAGTTCAGTCTGCTCACCTGCTGCACACACAGCATGACATTCAGTCAAGCCTTTGGTTGTTTTGAATATTATGACCCTGGCTCTTTATATATATATAGATTACCAGTGCATCCCCATCATGTCAACACAAGTAAGGAAGGTAAAAGTGGATTTCAAATGTCATGTTTTTAAGGTACAATGGAGCGTGGTGGAGCAAAAGTAGGTTTATAGTTGTGAGTATGTGAAACACAGAGTTTACCCACATATTATTTATTATTGTATTATTTTCCGAATGACCAACTTTAAACTTACTTTTACCCGACCTTGTATTGTTGTCAAATTAAATGGCAAATGGTTGTATTTATTATGTATTAACTTTATAGCTGTTGATTAATGACAAAGGTAATATTACAGATTAGAAAGGAGAGAAAGCCCATCCAGATAAAAAAATGTGAACTTGACCTTACCTCACGTCACACATTAAAACAATGCAAGGTCCATTATAAATCTAAGTGAAATAAAAATTTGTGAGATAATATAAAAAATGACTTCATGACTTTGGGGAATAGAAAGTTTTCGAAAGCACTAACTATAAAGGAAGATTTAATAAATTTGAATACATTGTAATTATGACTTACTTATAAAAAAAGATGTCACCAAAAGAGTGATAAAACAAGCCACAATTTTTTATAACTTAAATTGTCAATCCATAATAACCAAATGTTTAATCAAGTGACACTTATAGGTATCCAATTCCATTTCAATCATAGAGCTCAAAGTTTGCAGAAAAGAGAGCCAACAATCTAACCTTTTCTATTCTCAAAAATGTGTAATAAATTTGGAATATTCATTCTCAAATGCAAAACTGAATTTATCTAATGAGCAATAAATGACTTGTTGATGTTGAATAATATTATAAAGTAACTAGTGGTCCAGTGCACAAATTCGTGTATGGGTGGGGTCTGGCCATCCTGTCCTGATGGGGGCCAGTCAGGGCTGGGCTGGTGGGGATGGGGGACACGGAAGGTTGGTTGGCTGTCCCCACCCCTGATTCAGGTAGGAGAGGCTGGGCAAGTGAGGGTTGTGTTTGTGGGAGGTCAGCCAGCCTGGCCCTTCCCCCAGTTGGCAAAGTGGAGGTCAGTCAGGAGCAGGGTCAGCCAGGGGGGCCGACCAAGGGACCGTGGGCAATTGGCCGGCCAGTCCCACCCCCGGTCAGTGTTGGGTGGGGGGGCAATGGGTGCCAGGTCAGCCTTGGGGAGGGGCTACAGAATGTTGGGGGTGCCTATTGAGGCCCTCATTGGGCCAGTTGGTTGCTGCAGTGTGTGTCATAGCAACTGGTTGTTTGGGTCATTCCACTGTTCTGGTAACTTGGCTTATATATATATAGATACTTTGCAAAGAACACAATATATATTAGATCAAATATGTTCAAATATTTAAAAAATAGTTTGTTTTTATTCATATGATACCAATCACAACATTTGTAAAGCACTGGTTGTGTTAGACACAGAATTGAATCTGACTAAATTGAAAAGGAAGCACATTACAATGTAGTTATCCATGTGGTTGTCATTTAGAGCCTTGGCTTTGCTGAAATAATCATTAGACTAGTAAACAAACCTCAACAAAACCAGTGCACTACTTTATGTTAGTAGATGCATTAGCTTTATTGTAGCTGGTGGGCAAAGATAATTTGATGAAATTCTTGGAGGATGACACATTTCACAGTGAAATGTTTCCCCATCCTTTGCTTCATCAGTTATATATAGGAACAATTAGCAACTTAAAAGTGTTCAGTTTAGGTCAATATAAACTATGAATACAAAATTTTAAAGTTAATATTTCAAAAATCTGTAATAGAATCCAACAAATGTTAATGTGGCCTCAATCAAATGATTCTATGGTTTTCATGTGTAACTAGTAAAAATAATCATCTTGGGATAGAATATTAGTCATTAAATATTTTTAAAATGTAATTCTTTATGCTACAAGAAGCTTTTGACAATATTCTTCAGTAGGAAGTATATGGGAAATCTCTGTACTTTCCCTTCAATTATGCTGTGAACCTAAAACTGCTATTGAAAGTACACTCTTAAAATAAAAAATAAAAAAGACAGCTAAAGAGCACTCCTTCCTTAGTGACATTCATTTCTTACAACCCATTGCCTGCAATTCAGTCCAGTGGCTATGCATAGTTGCATCTACAAAGTTGCATCAGGAGTCAGGAAATGTAATTTTAATCTCAGCACTATATGCATCCCAGAAAGAGAAGAGAAATTGTTGGGATAATTAAAAGTCTTCTATGCCAGCTAACAACTTTAGTCATTCCTACTCATTCCTATTGATTTCAGAAAGGAAGGGAGAAAGAGAGATAGATAGAAACATTAATGATGAGAGAGAATCATTATTCAGCTGCCTCCTGCATGCTCCACACTGGGGATCAAGCACATTACCTGAGCATGTGCCCCTGACTGGAACTGAACTTGGGACCCTTTAGTCTGCCAACCAACACTCTATCCACTGAGCCAAACCAGCTAGGGTTCATCAACTAACTTTATCTCTGCTTCCTCCATACAAAAGAGACTGCTTGGATATAGCAGAGGTGCTAAGAAGAATGAATAAATGAGAAAATGAAAGCTAAAGTTCTTGCAATATAATGTTAGAATCTATTTAATCATTTTCATCTCATACATATTATTGTTTTATACTTAATAATTTATTTTAATGAACAGGTTATTTTTGGAAGAATTTCAAAAATATTTTTTCAG
The DNA here is from genome assembly GCA_004026805.1 of Lasiurus borealis. Taxonomy (NCBI): domain Eukaryota; kingdom Metazoa; phylum Chordata; class Mammalia; order Chiroptera; family Vespertilionidae; genus Lasiurus; species Lasiurus borealis. The sequence goes on from PVJN01024699.1 coordinate 29,225, forward strand.
ATATTGGGAAACAGAAGACCTTTATAATATTCACAATCTATTTACTATTTGCCAAGCATCATACCAGGTATTATAGGTCTATTATCTCTCACAATTTTATGTAGAAGTATGACTATTATAATCATTTAGAGATGAGCAAAATAAGGCTTAGATACTCAGAACAGCTGAAGCTGAGGTCCAAAATGAATGTGTGTGTGTTTTTTATAGGCAGTTGAAATCAAAGTCTAAACTGAAAAACATTTAGTCCTATAAGGAAAGACATGTCATAAATATTAAGATTTTATTGACAGAGAAAACAATGACTAAAAATGTGATACATTAATTATGCCACGGAATCTAAAGCCAATTGAATGTCTGAAATTAGTTAAAATTATTGAACACTAGAAAGAATGAGCCTAAAATTATATATTAGTCCAATGGAAAGGTGATATTGAAGACAACTGACTGATAAGGCCCCAGAATTGCTAAAGTCTTTATAAAGAAGCAACACTCAGAATGTAGATATTTGAAAAATAAATTAGGCTCACTGTGACACATTTCAGCAGAGAACAGTGAAAGTAATTCAATGCCTGTTGCTCAATAAGTTATTGATTCTATCAAACTATATCTTCGCTATTTTGTAAACAAACCTACAAGACAAGCATGTAAAATGAAAATTGAAAGCCTATTTTCTCCCTACACCCTTTCCAAATCCTAATTCATAGAATTAATCACTGCTAAAATTTGACATATATGCTCCCAGGCTGTATATATATAAGTATGTATGTATGTATGTATGAATATAGAGATTTACTTATACTTTCACCATTACTTTTCTTTTAGTCAAACAGAATCACACTATATGCATTGTTCTGCAGACAACTATAATAAAATATAACTTGCTAAGTAAACCACCATTTTAAAATGAAATTGAAATATCACCTTATAATGTAGGTAAGTTTCTGCCTCTATATTTGCTTTACTAGTCTAATTGTCTATTTCAATGCCTATACTATACTGTTTTAGTTATAGTAGATTGATAAGGTTGATATCTGAAGGCAATTGTTTTTCACAATATTTGGACTATACTCTAAATTTCAGATATTCTTGGAGATTTTCCTCTCCCACCAAAGGACTTGAATAAACATTTTTCAAAAGAAGAAAAAAAGGCCAAGAAGTACATGAAAAAATGTACAATATCATTTATCATTAGAGAAATGCAACTCAGAATCACAATGAAGTACCACCTGACATCCATTAGGATACATACTGTAAAAAACAAAACAGAACATAACAAATGTTGATAAGAATGTGGAGAAATTGGAACCCTCATGCACTGCTGGTGGGAATATAAAATGGTGCAGCCACTGTGGAAACTGTTTGGTGCTTCCTGAAAAATTAAAAATAGAATTACCATATGATCCAACAATTCCATGTCTGGCAGTCAGACATCCCTCTTACAATCCTGGACCATTGGCTCCTAATCATTCAGCTGCATGCCTGGCCACCCCTAACTCCCCCCCCTGCTGGACTGGTTGCCCCTAACTACCACCTGCTGCCGACCAGGTCACCCCCAACTGCCTCCCCCACTCTGCCAGCCTGATCACCCCTGACTGCTGCCCCTGTCGGCCTGGTCGC
>PVJN01024700.1:0-28974 GCA_004026805.1 Lasiurus borealis
TCTCTCTCTCTCTCTCTTTTAATGTTTTGATATATTTTTATTGATTCAGAGAGGAAGGGAGAGCAGGTAGTCCTCTTTTTGACCAGAGTCCCACCAGGACCCAGGATTGGCCATGGCAGTAGAGCTGATGCTGATGCTGTAGACCCCATAGACATGGGTTTATGAGACCTGAAGTCACCATCTCCTCGGGGCAAGCACCCAGAATGCCTCAGCCCCAGTGCACACCTCAGTTTGGGCACTGGGGCTCCCCAGTGTTAATCACTTGCAGCATTTCACAGGAGCTCCCCATCATACTATGTGTGCCCTGTGTTACTGCAGCCTTACCCACATGGTATTCTGGTTTTGATTGTTTTTAGTGTCTGTGCCTCTTGATTTAATGTTTGTTTCTTGCTGAGCTTGAGCACTGTGTAATTGGCATTCTCCTTACATCCCTCTGGTGAAAAGTACACCTGTGCCATGTACTTGGTGGCTCAAACTGTGGGCTGTAAACACACTCCCACAGAGCTGGTGGTCTTGGGCCTGTGGTGGTGCAGACACTTGTTAGTTTGGTGTTTCTCACTGTCATTTTTATTGTCCAGAAATGCAACTTTCATACAGTCGAGATTGTTGAACTTTTACTTTGTAATCCCTTCTCTCCTTCAGTTCTTATAAAGCAAGTATGTTCTGTATCTGGGGTGGATGTTCTCTTTGCTTTCTACTGGTTTCCTGTGCCTAGTGTCCATGTGGTCTCCTAATTCAGGTAATGTCACACTAATTGCTACATTACTCCCCAGCTGCTTCCTGTACTCATCACAAGCCTCTTGTCCTGCTACCTGTTTTCTCCTGTAATTAACATCTGTCCATAAAATTTACATCTACCAGAATTAAAAAAAAACTGGACCTTCTGGTAACAGGGATTAGGGAAGAGGTGACAGGCACCATGTCCGACTGAGAAGGTGGCAAGAGTAGGTCAAGGAGATGGATGAGGAAGGTAAGGCATTGATTGGCGCAGAAGCAAAAAGATGAGCAGAAGGAACTAGAGGAGCTAAAAGTGAAGGTTTCGGGGAAGGGGTCCCCAGGCCACAGGTGGAATTAAGAAATCTGCTAAACAGTGAGCTGTTATTTGTGTCTGGGGCAGTGGTGATCCTTAATTCTATTATTGTTTGAACATCTAGATTCCCTGTCAACATCTGTTACCAGTATAGAATGAAGTCTTGTCTTGGAGCCTGTTGTACATTTAAGAATAAACTTTTGCAAAAAATAATAATCATATACATAGTGGCTCATCTCTTTAGTTTTTTTCACTCTGCCATTTTGACCTTACCTGTGAGGTCAGAGTAAACCTAGCCCAAAGTCTTTCCAGAGTTTGTTCTTCAGTCTTTGTTCTATCCTGAATTCTGTACCACCTGTAACTAAACAAACTCATTAAAAAAAAAAAAAAAAAAAAGGCTGACAGTACCACGTGTTGGTATAGATACGGAGGAACTGGAATGCTTACCCACTGTTAGGAGAAGGGCAGTGTGTAGGATTATATTCCTAATTGGAAAAACTGGCAATATCTACCAAAGCTAAATTTATGCTTTCCTTATGATAACAATTCCACTCCTGTATATCCAAAAAATTGAGCATCTGTGTCCCCTAAATGACATTGTTCATAGCAGCTTTATTCATGCTAGCTCCAAACTGGTAGCACAGTGTCAGTGAAGAGGAGCAAATGACCGCTATACCCAACAACATGGATGCCCCTCCCAGATGAGCAAAAGCACACTACTGTGTGATTTTTCTTTTCAGATGCAGTTCACTAACAAGTGAAACTAATGTACAATGATAGAGTCAGGACAGTGGTTCTGCATAGGGAGGTGGTTTTGACTGGGAAAGGAGCTGAGGGCAAGGCGCCTTTTGGAATGTTGGAAATGTTATGTTTGATGTAGGATTCATCCATGTGTGAACATACAATCAGGGCATATTAGGTATGCTACAAGTCATTATAGGTAATTAAAATAAAAATCCCCTCAGTATACACTGAGGACCAGAGAGCCATACCGGTCCATTTTCCTGTTCTCTCCACCACAACAGTGCTTGTCTACATGTGGCACCAGCACCCTGATGGGGCTCGTCAGTGTTTGATAGAGGCCTACTCCCTGTGCCGCTTGGAATGGTTTTGTATTGTATTTGCACTCCTTTGGGTCCCTGTTGCTGTCACTCCCCACATGTATCTGAGCTTTCCCACCAGAAACAAGTTTGCTGCTGATGGTGGCTCCATGCACTTACCTGCTTCATGGCAGCTTGATCTTCAGAGGTGGCAGTTTCTGAATAAAATATTTTATTAAATTGATAAGAACAGATGCTACACTTGATCTTAGTCAAAAGACAAAAAGTGATTGAAGCAGATATTTTAAAAAGCGTGTCATGAGAAGTATCCCCTTCTCAAAAATGGACAGATTCATATTAAGGCATAGAAGTCTGTTTTGGTGCCTTTCTGTGACTTCAGTGGGTGCTATGTTGTTGAGGAATTTAGTCTTCCTCAGTGGAGGCAGGTAATTTCCAGAGGTACCACATGCTTTGATGGGAAGAAGGTCTAATGATAAGTATAAACTATGTTTAGAAGAGCCATTATTCCAAAGGTACTTCCAGTGTTTGCTTGCCAGCATGTCTGCCTTTAGATGGGGAGTTGATGTTCCCTTGGTGGCATGGATTCTATTTTGCTGTCAGTTTTAGTTGGCTTGACTTAGAGACCTCCAAGTGAGAAAAAAAACTCTGAGCCTATGGATACTGCAGGATTCCTTAAGGATTTGCAGAACCACTGTTCTTTTTTGCACTTCACTGCAGTGCTCTGTGGGTCTAAGAGGGCCTATGGACATGAAGGGGCCAAAGAGAAGCTCGGGGGAGCCATCATCCTTTGTCCAGTGTGGCCATGTCAGTGTTGCTTGGTTTCCCACCTGTGAATTATGACTGCAGGTGCATCCGCCTGTAGACAAACCCCTGGGCCAGAAGTTTCAGACCCCAGAATCAGGATTTTAGCAAAGGGGATTCAGAGTACTTGACAGAGACTGGGGCGGAGTCTTGGGATCAAACAGGATCCTGTTTCCGTGGCAGAATATGTGACTATTCACACAGCTGAATCAAGTCACATTTTGCTTCTAAATGGCTTCCAAATGAATTTGTGTCAAATGTATATATTTTTTATTTTACTTTATTAAAAATTGTTATTGATTTGAGAGAGAGAGGAAAGAAGGGAGAGAGGGAAAGAAACACTCATTTGTTGTTACACTTATTTGTACATTCATTGGTAACTTCTTAAATGTGCCCTGACTATGGATTGAACCTGCACCCATGGCATATCGGGAGGATACTTCAACCAACTGAGCTGCGCAGCCAGGGCGGTATATATATTTTTAAAAGTTTAATTTTAAACTGAGCTTAATTGGGCTTGGATTTGTGGAGAAGAGCTTGTGAGCAGACACCAGTTCTTCAGTACTCCTATTATGAGGCTGAGTTAAGGTCCAGCACTGAGGCTCCTTGAGCTTTGGAGGAAATCTGGGGCGCTTAGAGGATGGAGAAGTATTTTTTTGCATGTTGGGGTCTGTTCATGGCCATGATGGTATGTGGCCACTGGTTTCTGCCCTGCTAAAGTTTCTGATTCTCTCTGCTCTGATTATTTGGTCATGAAACTGGAACAAAGAAATTTGGGCTTTTGATCTATTAGCAAGGAACATGCCTCCCCCTTTCAGATTAAACCTTTTTTAATCAAGATAATTAAACATGTTCCTGAGCCCTGGCTGGTTTGGCTCAGTGGATAGAGCGTCAGCCTGTGGATTGAGGGTCCTGGGTTTGATTCCAGACAAGGGCACTTGCCTGGGTTGTGGGCTCAATCCCCAATAGGGGACATGCAGGAGGCAGTCAACAATGATTCTCTCATCATTGATTTTCTCTCTCCCTCTCTCTTCCTCTCTCAAATCAATAAAAATTCAAATAAAAAAAAAATGTTCCTGAACTTCTTAACAGGATTTATTCCTTAGAACCAGAAATACCCAGTAAAGTCTAGGGGCAATGAGACTCATTATAAAACCAAAATAAATCCACAGAAACAAAAACTAGATTTATGACATGCCAACAGGAGAGGGGCTTTTCAGTAACTCGGGATGCACAGAATGAGAATGGAGTGAAGCTGCTAGAGTTCATGTTTTGAAGACTATTAAATGACAAAAATGGTCATAGGTATGATTATATGAAACAAACAAACAAAAAGCTTGCCAGCCTGACCGGTATAGCTCAGTGTTTGAGCGCTGACGCATGGACCAAGAGGTCACCAGTTCAATTCCTGGTCACGCATATGTCTGGGTTGCTGGCCGGAGGCAGCCAATCAGTGTTTTTCTCTCAATGTTTCTGTCTCTCTAGCTCTCTCCCTTTCTCTCTCAAATTAATGTAAATATATTTTTAGAAAGAAAAAAAGCTTGCCTACAATGTGTTGAATAATTCTGTTGTGTGTGTGTGTGTGTGTGTGTGTGTGTGTGAGAGAGAGAGAGAGAGAGAGAGAGAGAGTGTGTGTGTGTGTGTGTGTGGAACAGGGCCCCAGAGACAACATCAGGGCCTCTCTGTGTCCTTAAGAGGGCCCATCCTGGATGTCTCAGCCTCATCCTCACCACTCTGGGGTGCTCTGAGGGTCTTTTGGGAGCTCTGTTCTCACACACCTTCTTTAGAATCCTGCTGGGAAGGGTCAGAAGGGCAGGGTTGCTTCTTCCTCTCTGTAGGATCAGCAGGTCCTAATTCTGCATCTGGTGGGATGATAGGTGATTTTAAGCTTCATATTCTTTTTGTGTTTTCCAGATTTCACCACTGAGACTGTATTGCTCCATCATGATGAAAGAGGTTATTAAAGAAAATTTTATTTAAGGCCATATAACCACATAACTGATAAAGGGTTACTTGAAAATTGAACCCTTAGTGTAGGAAGCACTTATAAAATTTATCAACTCATGGTCCTTCTTAGCAAGTATAATTTATCAACATCATTAAATATTTATGGACTTGTTGGAGGCTCTGGGTCATAGTACTGGGTGTCAGTTTTTAGTGTATAACACTATTCATCAAACTTTAGACACTTGGTTATCACTCTCGAAGTATTTGAGATATCAATGCCATTATTTCTGTAATACTTCTTTTTAAATGAACCTACTTTTTAAACTTCATTTATTTTAAAGGAAACAATCTCACTGCCTTAAATGGAAAACCAGTATTACTGGCCACGAATATTTGTTTTTATTGAATTTATGCGAATCCACTCAGATGCTGTTGCTGGCAATGGCTTTCAGCCTTAGTTATACTCTTCTTTTTTGTTAAATTGGAAGGTGAGCATGCATTAAAGTGGTGCGAAATACAGATCAGCAAAGATGTAATCAGAAAGATGGCAAGGGAAGTGAAGCCCCTCTCCCCCACCTCCTGAGTTTCACCCCTTCCTCAGGGAACTCTTATCTGACTTTGTGTGTCTGATGTATGACCTCCTTCCAGAGGAATGGAGGAGAAAGATCTGGAGGAGAAAGGCTTGCATGTCAAAGGCACCAGCTCCCTGTCAGATGGGTGCTTCTGACATGACTGTGGTCCTCCTACAATGTCCTGAACCATCCAGCTGATGGCCATGACCCCCAGACTGACCTTGACTTCTCTCTAGCAGGAGATCACTGTCCGGAGCTCCTGTGAAGATGTCCACTCCAGACCCACCCCTGGGCGGAACTCCTCGGCCAGGCCCTTCCCCAGGCCCTGGCCCCTCCCCAGGAGCTATGTTGGGCCCTAGCCCAGGTCCCTCCCCTGGCTCTGCCCACAGCATGATGGGGCCCAGTCCGGGGCCTCCCTCTTCAGGACACCCCATCCCAAGCCAGGGGCCTGGAGGGTACTCTCAGGACAACATGCACCAGATGCACAAGGTAGGAAGCCCTGGGCCCACTGCTCTGATTGATTGAGTTCACTTGGTCAGAGTGGGGAGGGTGAGCCATGCATCCTGGTCCCTGCTGTGAGCTGGCTGTCATCATTTCATGCAATTCCCCCCACCCCATTCTAACTTTCCCCTGTGTGTCTCTCAAACCCGTTTTTCTAGGTAGGAAATGTGGTAACATTATTCCTAAATTGCCTTTTATTAATGAATAAAAATGTCCAAATCCCTAAAAGATAGCTGAAGGCAAGTGGACTCCTGCAGTTTGGTTGCTCTGTGTACCCATGTAACCCATAGAGCAGGGCAATTGTTCTCATTGGGTCGCCACTTGTCTGACTTAATTAGAGCTGCTTTTCTAGTGAGGTGAAAAATGTCTCAACACAAATATTTCCTCTTTCTCTGTGTTCCTGAGAGGTAGTTGAAGGAAATAAGGAATTGTCCTCTTATATGTATTAGCATCTTCAGGAAAGGGTACAATTCCTCAGCCTCAGAGACCACAGGAAGCCCGCAGGTAGAAGATGCAGATGGTGTGACCTGGGGGCAAGGGGACCTTGGTAACCCTCTGGGCTCCCATCCTGGGCTATCTATGTGTTTGCTCCCCATTCTATGCCCTCACCCCCACCCATCAGGTATAGGTGAGTATTAAGCCCATTTCATAACCCATGAACCAGAGTCTCAGAAAGATGGGCACTCAGCAAGTGCCCATCTCATCCCTCTGCTGCTCCCTGCACCCCAGATCTGTGCCACCTCAGTGAAGCAAACCCCTTCTTACCTCCCCATGGCCTGAATATTTCTGTCAACTTTGGTACAGTATCTGTCTTGTCACTGCCTTCCTGGGAAGTTGTTGGTGACTACCCTCTCCACACACAACACCAATTTAGGCCCGCTTCTTTAGCATAGCCCTCTCTGCCCATTTGTTCCTTCTCCCTGGAACTGTTAACACAGTCCATGCACATTTACAAATCTCCGTCAGAGGCCTGCTGTGTGTCCAGCCCAGTGTTGAGAGCATAGGAACCGGGGTCTGGAGGTGTGTGAAGGGGCACTTCTCCTGTCTGTACAGAGCTCCCACTCTGTGTGGAGACAAGCCCATCCAGGAAAGAGGTGTGGGGCGCAGGCCCCTACCCAGGGCTCCTGTCAGCCTCCCGAGAGTGCTCTACCCTTTTGCTGTGTAGACATCTGCCTACACCCTCGTGGCCTCCTTTCTCTGTACACATATTGAGTTGCAGTTGATGGGGGGTTACCCATTTGATTAAGATCCCAGAAAGCAGGACATTTGCGTTAACCAGGGCCTAGCAGAGTGCCCTGGAAGGGTCTTAAGAAAAGTTCCCCTTTAACAACCATTTCCATAGGGGAAGTGTTTGTGCTGAGCATTAGGAGGGAAAGTAGGTGTCATAATTCTGCCAGAAAGATGCTGTAGATAGCCTTCCTTGCAGCTAGCAGGCAGGAGGCTGATATTAGATCACTGAGGACATCTGATGTACCATCTCATGGACAGAAGTTTCTGTCTGTCCCTCTGATTTATAGTCTCCCAAGGAAGAAGGTTCCTGATCTCAAGATTTGTGGTGACAAGGTTTCCTTGTGACAATGACAGAGTGTCCTGAGTCCTAGCTAAAACTGCCCCTGACCAGAAGCTGTCACTCATTTCCTTGTGGGATTCTGGCCATCCAAAACTGTCTCCTGTTCTTGCTGAGTGCCCTGGTCTTGTTGTCTCCTTGCCCTTCAACCACTGGTCTCCTAGGCAGTTACCTGCCATTTATTGGTATTATTTTATGCATCTGCTTGACACCTAGGTAGCTGTCAGGACCATGTCTTGGACCTAAGCTGCTTGGTCATGTTGGCAATTCAGTAAATGCCATAGTGTTTTCAGTGACATAGAACTCTTGGGCAGTGCTTTGCTGTGCTATCTCATCCTGTCTCCGTTTGCTGATCCTGCCTTGTTATTTATCCCCTTTTGCAGCCAATGGAATCCATGCATGAGAAGGGCATGTCTGATGACCCCCGCTACAACCAGATGAAGGGGATGGGGATGCGGCCAGGGGGCCATGCAGGGATGGGACCTCCACCGAGTCCCATGGACCAGCACTCCCAAGGTATTGTTTTGTTTCTCTTCTTTCCTCATGTTTGTCACTCCCAGGAGTCCTAAGGTCTCCCGTAAGTAGACAGGGAGGACATAAGACAGTATAGAAACCCTACCACAGAGGGCTGTTGAGCTTAGGTTTGGCTGGTGCTCTGTTCGAGTTTTCTGTCTCAAAGCAACCTAGGAGAGTGAATACCAGTAGGAACGAACTGTGTTTAGTGCTGGGTGTGAGATGGCAGCTGGGCAGGGCAGGCTCCTCAGGTTAGCAGCTCTGGTGTCACCCAAGAGTGTATTAGAAATGCAGATTCTTGGGTCCCACTGCAGACCAGCTCGGTCAGAATCTTTGGAGTGGGGCCCAGGCTGCTTTACCCAATGTTGCAAGTGGCTTTTCTAGAACTTTGAAAAGTGACAGAGTAGTTGACCTCTTGTCATTAGGCAGGAAACTCGGGGGCTCCACCGGTCAGAGTTGTGAGGACAGTGGGCTTGGACAGGGCTAGGGACAGGATGGGAGGCCCAGAGAAACCCTGTATCTGTAATCTCTCAGTATGACCATCAGCAACTTACTGAACGGTGGGCCAAACAAAACCAACCACACTGGCTGCTGGTCAGTGCCCTCTGGGTACCTGTTTGAATACGAAAATGAAAAAAATTTGGTCATCCCATGTCTCAATAGGTACCAGTGTAAGCCTGGTGGAAAGGTTATCATCTTTGCCTTAAAAGTCATTGGATGTATACTCCCGAGTGACCTCTGGAATCGGCATTTTTTGCAGGTTACCCCTCACCACTGGGTGGCTCCGAGCACGCCTCTAGTCCGGTTCCAGCCAGTGGCCCATCCTCGGGCCCACAAATGTCGTCTGGACCAGGAGGGGCCCCGCTGGATGGCACTGACCCCCAATCTTTGGGGCAGCAGAACCGGGGTCCAACACCATTTAATCAGAACCAACTGCATCAGCTCAGAGCTCAGATCATGGCCTACAAGATGCTGGCCAGGGGGCAACCCCTTCCTGACCACCTGCAGATGGCAGTGCAGGGCAAACGACCGATGCCTGGGATGCAGCAGCAGGTGCCAACACTACCTCCACCCTCTGTGTCTGCAGCAGGACCTGGCCCTGGCCCTGGCCCTGGCCCTGGCCCAGGACCAGGACCAGCACCTCCAAATTACAGCAGGCCCCATGGTAAGGCACACTATCTCCAGCCCTTGGGGGAGGGAGAAGTTTCAGCAAACTGACCAAGTGGGGGCAACAGTATCAGGCAGACCTGGGCTCTGCTGCCCACAAGTTTCCCCCTTAGGGCTGGCACAATGTCTGGTACTCATGTGGGCAGGCAAGGCTATTGTCAGAATAAAAGTTCTTTCTTCTGCCCTAACCGGTTTGGCTCAGTGGATAGGAGCGTCGGCCTGCGGATTGAAAAGTCCCAGGTTCGATTCCAGTGAAGGGCATGTACCTTGGTTGCGGGCACATCCCCAGTGGAAGGTGTGCAGGAGGCAGCTGATCAGTGTTCTCTCATTGATGTTTCTATCTATCTATCCCTCTTCCTTCCTCTCTGTAAAAAATCAATAAAATATATTTAAAAAAAAAGTTCTTTCTTCCTTGGAGAAAGTTCTTTCTCCCTGCTTTCCCTTGATACCCACACTAAGGGGCTTGTTGTTGGGTGTGTCCCCTGGAGACAGTGCTGCCCCTGGGGGTTGGTGTAGGATGAACACAGGACATGTTTTATCCTATTGTTTTTCCCTGTGTGTAGGTATGGGAGGGCCCAATATGCCACCCCCAGGACCTTCAGGTGTGCCCCCCGGTATGCCGGGCCAACCCCCTGGAGGACCTCCCAAGCCATGGCCTGAAGGTGAGTACCCTCTGTCTTGGTGACATTTCTGTGCTCTGACTTAAGTCATGAAGTTATGCAGTGCAGACCCTGAGATCAGGTTATGCAATGTCCAGAGAGAGAGTGTGCCAAGGATAAGTCCTCACTTCTTCCTGCTGTCTTCTTTGTGTCTTATTGATCCCTGGTTATTTTCTAAAGGCTTGGGTTGATTTCCTTCCACAATTCCTGCCCACCCTTGTTCTCTCCTGTGGGTCACGGAGATCCTGGGGTCTCTTTAAAATGTTAATTAGAAGAGAAGAATTTGAACGAACACGTTCACTGTGATGCCAGGGAGAGGCTGTGGGGAGGCACACCTATAGCCATAGACACGACCCTTCAGGACCTGGTGCCTCCACGTCTATGGGTCATAGCTGATGTCCCTTCCTTCCTGGGATGCCCCCCAATACTGTGGAGGCCAGCAAAATGACAGGGTGGTTCAGGATTCTGTCTTCTCACCATGTTCAGTTTCTCTTCCTTTTATCAAATGTAGTTGTCAGCAAGGATTTGAGGGTCACTTTTGTTGGGTGAAAGCAGTATACAAAATGGATTTGTTTTCTATCCTCTTAGAGCCTAAGATTTAGTGATGGGCATAGACGAGCTAATCACTTAAATCTGATTTCATCTGAACCGTAGTAGATGGAAGTCAGGAAAATGCTGCCCAGGAAGAACGAACTTAGGGTCGGCACTTGGATCAGGGTAGGGCTTCGGGGACGGTCATGTAGGCTGAGATCTGGAAGAGGCTTGAACCTTGAGGCAGGAGAGAGGAGACCCCTGAGTGAGAAGCTGCCTGCCATACCAGTTCAGTGTGAGGCTGGGAGATGGGGAGGTGTGGCAGGGACAGTCTCTCTGTCACTAGGGCAGTGAGCACCATGCAGTCTTTTTATTTCCACTTGGGATTGACCTGAAACTCAATGCTGTGCTCCTGCTATTTGACTCTTCCTCAGGACCTATGGCGAATGCTGCTGCCCCCACAAGCACACCTCAGAAGCTGATCCCCCCTCAGCCTACAGGCCGTCCCTCACCTGCACCCCCTGCTGTCCCACCTGCTGCCTCTCCTGTGATGCCACCCCAGACGCAGTCGCCAGGGCAGCCAGCCCAGCCTGCCCCCATGGTACCGCTACACCAGAAGCAGAGCCGCATCACCCCCATCCAGAAACCCCGGGGCCTGGACCCTGTGGAGATTCTCCAGGAGCGGGAATACAGGTGAGGGCACTGCTACCGCTTCAGGTCACCCCCAACCATGTCATCGCTGACACACGTTGGTGTGGTTTCCAGTTTCAAAGGTCAATAGGGCATGCAACCAGAAATCACCCTATGCCTTTCTCTCTAGATTCCCAGCTCTCCAATTGGCATGCATCCTTCCAGAAAAATTGTGTGCATATGCAAGCCGATAGGTACAGGTAGCCATATTGTCCCCAAGGGGTTCATGAAGTATACATCGTTCCTTTCAAAATGACATAGTGTAGAAATTACCACCTGTTTGTCCAAAAGGAGCTTTTCTTTTTTTCCTGTTGTTCAGTGTTCTGCCTGGTGAAGATACCATGTTTATTCAGCCAGTCCCCTGGCTGAGCGCACATTAGGTTATTTCTAATCTGGTGGTAAGACAATTATCTTAGTAAATTCACTTCTGTATTTGTTTCTAATTTCACACATGTGCATGTGTGTCTGAATAAGTCCCTGGAAGTGGCATTAATGGGTACAGGGAACCTACATGGGAATGTCATAGATTCTGCAAAGGTGCCCTCCTCTGAGATCATACAGATATATGTTGGAGGAGTGAAAGTATGTGTTTCTCCTCACCAACACAATGTATCCACCTTCTTGTTCATCACTCTAAAAAAACAACAACAACCCTGCGAGCTCTGCAGTGGATCCTTCTCACTAGTTGCTGGCCCCTTTGCCAAGGCCTCCTGGCACCATGTGGGATGCCTGGCACACCATAGACTGATATTTCATCGCACTCCTCTGAGGGCACTTGAGATTCACTCCTTGAGCACCTTGCACTTTCCATTTCCTCATTGCATTTATAACTTGTTCAGGGCAGGCCTCCCTTGGTGAGTGTAAACTCCTTGAGGGAGAGGCTGTGCCTTGTTCACTGTATATTCCCAGAGGCATCAGTAAATCTTTGCCTAATGACCATCTCTAGAGTGCATCCCAGCTGTGACATGCCTTGAAGCCAGGCACCTCCCCTTCAGCTTGAAAATGACCTGTCCAGATATCTTCATGTTTCCTTGTCTTTCCCTCCTATCTCTGTTCCCATATACCCGCCATCCAGAGCTCATTGGGCCACAAACACTGTAGCCCCTTTCTCATCCCCCTTTGCATAGGTGGTGCATGACCCCTTGATGAACCGATTTGTCTCAGCTCCCCTTCCCAGACATGGTTCTCCCCCATACTGTTAACTGCCACCTGGTCTACTACTCCTGCCTGGGGCCTCCATCCTCTCACACTTGATTGTGCATTCTGTTTCCCACACAGCATTGGAAGTCTCTTTTTATAATTTACTTACACTAGATTCTATTCCCCAGGTTAAAACCTGCCATTCTGTTCACTAAACTCCTTTCTGTCGGTCCCTGTTTTATGCTCTGTCCTTGCCTATCCTACTTTCCTTGTTCCAATTTGTTTATTCAACCAGTTAAGCTTATTTCTACCTAGGGCCTTCGTTTGGTGGTACATGACTCCTTGTGCTCACTTAGACATCATTACTGAGGTCACCTCCTCATAGAGGTCCTGCCTACTCTCTCACCTCTAGCTAGCTTCCTTCCTTCCATCCTTCCTTCCTTTTTACCTCTAGCCTTCTTAAAGTAATGTTTAAATATTTTTTCCCATTGATTCTTAGAAAATGTGAGAGAGGGAGGGGAGGGAAGAAAGAGAGAGAGAGAAAAAGGAAGAGATGGAAAAACAGAAACATCGATGTGAGGGAGACACATCAATTGGTTGCCTCCAACACAAGCCACAACTGGGGCCAGGGACTGAATCTGCAATCCAGATATGTGCTCTTGACCGGGAATTGAACCCGCTATTTTTTGGTGCAGGCCTATATTCTAACCACTGAGCACCATTGGCCAGGGGCATAGATATTTAATTTTTTAATTCCTTTATGGCCCATATTTCTGATAAGGCTCCTAGGCTAAGTAGATTCCCAGGGCTGGGAGGGAGAGTCTGCCTGACTCCAGAGGCTGGCTCACCCTGCTAAAATGCCTTAAGTTGGCTGTGCCCTGTCTGGTTTCCTGTTTGCTGTAGCTCTGAGTCTTCTAGTTGCCTTCCTCTGTGTGTTGTGGCTGCCATCTTCTGCCTCCCTCAAAGGATGGGTTCTTCTGAGGCTCCCACTTTAAAGAAAGGACATAGCTTGGCTCCTTGAAAGCAGTCCTCTCATTGCCTGTCCTTTTTTCTGTCTTTGAAACCTAGGCTTCAGGCTCGCATTGCTCACCGAATTCAGGAACTTGAAAACCTACCTGGGTCACTGGCTGGGGATTTGCGAACCAAAGCAACTATCGAGCTCAAGGCCCTCAGGCTGCTGAACTTCCAGAGGCAGGTAGGTGTAGCCACAGGCCTTTTCTGCCAACGCTGATGCTTAGATTCAAGTAATTACTTGCTGAGCAATTATTAAATAAATGTTCCTTGATTATTAAAAGCAGCAGTGTCTAACCATACTTACTGGCTCATTGTGTCCTCCTTCCTCTTCATGACGTGCACAGTGGTGGCACATGGGGTATTCCTGGTGTGAGTAAACGAAAGGAAACTAAGACGGCGAAACAGGAAACTTAAATGGGTCTATGTCTGAGGGGGCTGTACTTTTGAATGAGCCATAAGAAATATTTTGTGTGTGCTTGAGGGAAGGCAGAGCTGTAGACCTGAAGGTATAAGAGGGCCTTCTGCTGGGTGTCCAGAAGCAATTGTCTCCTGACCTGTGCTTGCCTCCCCGGCCCTTGGGCATTTATCAGATGTTCTCCACATGCACACACATTTGTGCTTATGAGATTTAGCAAGGACCCTTCTGGAGGCAGCAGGGTTCTGCCTAGCTTGCACTGTGTAATTGTGTATTTTGTGTGGACATGACCAATGTGTGCCCATGTTTCTCCTCTTCCTGAAGCTGCGGCAGGAAGTGGTGGTGTGCATGAGGAGGGACACGGCCCTTGAGACGGCCCTCAATGCCAAGGCCTACAAGCGTAGCAAACGGCAGTCCCTGCGTGAGGCCCGCATCACCGAGAAGCTGGAGAAGCAGCAGAAGATTGAGCAGGAGCGCAAGCGCCGGCAGAAGCACCAGGTGTGTCCCCAGCTGCTGCATAGCTTGTCCTGCTGGCCCTCCTGAGTACCTGGGTCCCCACAGCTCCCACATTGTTGAGTCTTGTTTTGTTTTGTGTCTAAACATGCTGTTTCTTTTTTCTGTTTATGATACATTATTTTAGGCACCAAGAATACATTCTTGAACAAAATTGAGTGATAGGGAGAAGATGGGCCACAAACAAGGGATGTAGAATATTAGGAGGAGATAGGATATAAAGAAACATGGAACAGTGATGGAGAGTGATGGGGAGCTGTTGAAACAGAATGGTTGGGAAAGTTTTTTATGAGGAGGTGAGATCTGAGCAGAGATCTGAGGGAAGGAAACCCCATGGCTACGTGGGCAAGAGCTTTCCAGAGAGACAGGGAGGTGCAAACGCCCTGAGGTTGATATGTGCTGTGTGTTCTATAAAAAGCAGAGATCTCTGTTTAGCCAGAGTGGAGCAAGTGGGAAAGTAGGAGGAGGAAAGGACAGAGCATGCTGGGCCTTGTGAGGCAAGGAGCAAGTTGCACTATTGCCTTGAGTGAGGTGGAAGCTATGGAGTCTCTTAGAGGAGGAATTGATTTTATTTATTTTAAAGTTTTAAAATATGTTTTTATTAATTTCAAAGAGGAAGGGAGAGAAACATCATTGATGAGAGAAGAATCATTGGTCAGTTGTTCTACATGCCCCACACTAGGGATTGAGCCCACAACTTGGTCATGTGCCCTTGACTGGAATTGAACCTGGGACCCTTCCGTCCTCAGGCTGACGCTCTATCCACTGAGCCAAACCAGCTAAGGCTAAGTTAGGTTTTCATGAGATCATTCAAGGAAACCAAAATTTGTACTCAAGTAGGACTTGGGATGATTCTGTTTGTCTATTTGTTGTTCACTCATTATATTTTCTAAAGTTCCTCCAATCAATATCTATTACTGCTGCAGTTCAAATATTCAATACTCATGGTAAATCACTATTAACATTTTGCTGTATATATCTTTCCAGCCTAATTCTGTATACATGTGGTAATCAAACATTGAGGTAGGCAGTTTTTTTTTTCTTTAATCCTCACCGAGGATATGTTTTTATTGATTTGAGAGAAAGAGAGAAAGGGAGAGAGAGGAAATAAAACACATTGATGTAAGAGAACATCAATCAGTTGACTCCTATATGTGCCCTGACTGGGGATTGAACCCGCAACCTTTTGGTATATATGGTGATGCTTCATACAACATGGCCAGAACTGGAATAGACATTTTTGTTCTTGAATTTTGTTGGACAATCTGCTATTTCCTTAAAATAAAATTCCTAGCAATGGATTAACTTGGTTGGAGGGTGTGAGCATTTTGAATCAGTTAATGTTCTTGTCAGCTTGTGTTAGCAAGGTTGATTGTCTGTTGTGTACAAAGGAGAGCTCTTCCAACCACCCTCCAGCATTGAGTTTTATTCTTTTTTAAAAAAATATATTTTATTGATTTTATTACAGAGAGGAAGGGAGAGGGATAGAAAGTCAGAAACATCAATGAGAGAGGCATCGATCAGCTGCCTCATGCACGCCCCCTACTGGGGGTGTGCCCGCAACCAAGATACATGCCCTTGACTGGAATCGAACCTGGGACCTTTCAGTCTGTAGGCTGTCGCTCTATCCACTGAGCCAAACTGGTTTTGGCTTGAGGTTTATTCTTACACAGAGAACATGGAACCTTGGAACCTCATAGACAATGTTATAGTATTGTCTGATTATGTCCTCCTTGTTTTAAACAAGCTGCCTTTTAAGTTTTATCACAGGGAGTATTATAGTAGTCAGTCTTTTCTTATGTGTCCTTGTAGGAATACCTCAACAGCATTCTTCAGCATGCCAAGGATTTCAAAGAATATCACCGATCCGTCACAGGCAAAATTCAAAAACTCACAAAGGCAGTGGCCACGTACCATGCCAACACAGAGCGGGAACAGAAGAAAGAAAATGAAAGAATCGAGAAGGAGAGGATGCGAAGGCTCATGGTAAAATTCTGCATTTGTAACTGTGTAACCCTTTGTGTGTGTACTGGATGGTGCAGAGACCAGGAATCCATCACCCTGAATTACACTAAGGCATTTTGCTTCTTAGAGTTAGAAGTGGAAGGATTTGGGTTTGAGAATCTGAAAGTACTGGCCTCAGACCTTTGCTTGATCATACCAGCCATTAGAATACCTGCATGCCCTTAGCCAGTTGGCTGCTTTATGTCCACCAGAAAATGAAGGTGGCAACCCTCCTGGCTATGAGCCATCAGTGGTGTGATCTGTGTTTCTGACAATTTATTCCTGGGTGATTTTCTCACTGGGTAGGTATTGATAGGCATTACTGTGTGCACAGAGGCCACAGAAGTAAAGAGAAGGACACAGCCCTGTCCTCAAGGGGCTTGTACTAACCCTAGGGAGATAGTTGCCCAAGTGAGACAGTTTTGAGTGGTGGAAAGTGCACGAAAGAGAATGAAGCAGGACACATGGGATTGACAGGATGGTACTGAAAGGGTGAGCAGAAACCTGGAAGAAGTGCCTCTTACTGGTTGAGGAACCATGGTCAAGGGCCCAATGTAAGTAAAAGCCAATAGCAAGGCACAGCAAGTGGCCCCTACATCAGAATGGTTCAGTGGAGGAGTGAAGTCAGAATCCCAAGGCAGGTCATTTGGGGCCCTGCAGGCCACAGGGAGGGCTTTGAATTTCATTCTGAACATGATGGGGAGTCGTGAAGGCTATAAGCTGGGTAGTGATGTGAAGTGATATATTCATAGAAAGCCAGGGGGGAGAGATATTGCTTAGACCAGGTAGAGAAAAGGATTTCGATTTGGGATATGTTTGTGAACAGATGGCACAGAACTTGATATTGGCCTTTACAAATAACTGGGTAGGATTAAGTCTGTGCATCCAGGTCCTTATAGAGCCTAGCTCTGGGTAAGAGTTGGGGAACTACTAAAGGGATAGACGATAGTTATGTGAAAGGCCTACATACAGCACAACCCAGGGTGTGACTAAGAGCTCGCTAAATGTGGGCCTGATTGCTGGTTAACAATAATTCCCAGTGGACTTCTCAACTCTGATTTGCCTGTTTTGGTGGCTAATGGATGAGCATATCTTGCAGGCAAATGCCATAACTACATGCTTTTGCAGGCAGAAGATGAGGAAGGGTACCGGAAACTCATTGATCAGAAGAAGGACAAGCGCTTGGCCTACCTCTTGCAACAGACAGACGAGTACGTGGCTAACCTCACGGAGCTGGTGCGGCAGCACAAGGCAGCCCAGGTTGCCAAGGAGAAAAAGAAAAAGAAGAAAAAGAAGGTATGCTGGGGACTAGAGCGGCATTCTTGGCCTGTGCTGCCTCAGTCTTCCTGTTATGGAGTGACTGTATCTCTTTATTTTCAGAAGGCAGAAAATGCAGAAGGACAGACACCTGCAATAGGACCTGATGGCGAGGTGAGGAACAAGGTTTTTGGTATGTGTTTTTTGTGGAAATGTCAACCCAGCCCTGGACCTTGGGTCTATTTCATTTTTTTTTTTAAATCTTTTTTTTTTTCCTTTAAATAAATATTTATTGTTCAGTTTATTAAAGATGTTCCTCTCCCCATAGCTCCCCTCCACCTGGTTCCCCACCCCCTACCCCATGCCCTTACCTCCCGCCATTGTACTCATCCATAGGTGTAAGATTTTTGTCCAATCTTTTCCCGCAACCCTCACACCCCTAATCCCCCGAGAATTGTCAGTCCACTCTCTTTCTATGCCTCTAATTCTATTATATTTACCAGTTTATTCTGTTCATCGGATTTTTTATTCACTTGAGTTTTAGATTCACTTGTTGATAGGTATGTATTTGTTATCACTTTGTTCATAATTTTTATATTTACCTTTTACTTCTTCTTCCCCTTCTTAAAGAATACCCTGTAGCATTTCATATAATCCTGATTTGGTGGTGATGAACTCCTTTAGCTTTTTCTTGTCTATAAAGCTCTTTATCTGACCTTCAATTCTGAATTCTAGCTTTGCTGGGTAATCTTGGTTGTAGGTTCTTACTATTCATCACTTTGAATATTTCCTGCTACTCTCTTCTGGCCTGTATAGTTTCTGTTGAGAAATCAGCTGACAGTCATGGGTACTTCCTTGTAGGTAACTGTTTTTCTCTTGCTGCTTTCAAGATTCTCTCTTTGTCTTTTGCCCTTGGCATTTTAATTATGATGTGTTTTGGTGTGGTCCTCTTTGGATTCCTTTTGTTTGGGGTTCTGTGTGCTTCTTGGACTTGTAAGTCTATTTCTTTCACCAGGTAGGGGAAGTTTTCTGTCATTATTTCTTCAAGTAGCTTTTCAGTATCTTGCTCTCTCTCTTCTTCTGGCACCCTAATAATTCTGATGTTGGTACACTTGAAGTTGTCCCAGAGGCTCCTTACACTATCTTCACATTTTTGGACTCTTTTTTTTCTTCTTGTTTTTCTGATTGAGTGTTTCTTGCTTCCTCATATTTCAGATCTTTGGTTTGATTCTTGGGGTCCTCTAGTCTGCTGTTGGATTTCTTTATATTATTCTTTATTTCAGAAAGTGTATGCTTAATTTCTGACTGGTCCTTTTCCATTTTTTTGGCATTCTCATTAAGATCCTTGAAGGTCTCATTTAGTTTCTCAGAAGTCTCACTAAGTTTCTCAGCAGTTTGTAGAAGATTCTTGAGTAACCTTATAAATGTGGTTTTGAACTCTTATGTCCAGTAGTTTGCTTTCTTCAATTTCTCTCATTTGTGACATTTTTCTTTATCTCTGCATTTTGGCTTCTTCCTGGTGTTGATGGAGTGGCTTTGTGTGCTAGTTGTCCTTTATGGCCCAGTAGCTCCACCTCCCCAATCACCTGAGGTAAACACTCTTGGTGCACCCCTTTGTAGGCCGGGTACACAGTCTTGTTTTAGTTAAGCCTTGATTGCTGTTGGTACACTGGGAGGAATTGATCTCCAAGCCAATTGACTGTGAGGATTAGCTATTAATGGAAGAACTGCTATGCTGGAGACACCCCTATGGGGCAGGATTTGCTTCAGTGGGGCTTTGGTGCTCACCGAGTCTGCCTTTTGAGCGTGTCACTTACATATGTGAGGAGTTGAAATCTGGTGTCGTCTCACACTGACCTCTAGGTAAAATGGTTCCTGGATCTCCAAGGAGGTGCAAGTCAGCTAGTGTCTAAGGCCACCCAGCAGGAGCTACAGGGAGATCTACAGATTTCTCCTCTTTGCTAGGAATTTGGAAGTTTTGGAGTTGTCTGACCAGTTGTAATTTGTTAGGTTAAGCTGCTAGAGGGCAGGCCATTCATATGCAAAACCCACTGAACACAAGCTCAGTGGGTTTGTAAATTGGGCGGGGCAGGGTCTCAGGAAATCGCTAGGGTGTGGCAAACAGCGCTGTCATCAGCCCTCTATGTGTCCCGTATGTCACGTCCCGCGCCCCAGCGCAGTAAACATTGATTCCTGTGCACACCTCTGCAAGAGAGCCACCCTCCCTTTCCGACCCGATGGCAGACAGTCCAGTTTTTTTCTGTATGAGTCTTGGTCCCCAGAATCTCGCTGGAAACTGGAGTTCAGAGAGTTGGGAACTTGTAACTCCCTTCCAGTTGAAAAAAACAGTGCATGATTCATGCATGTCTCCGAACTTCTGCCTTTCTAAGCCTCTGCGTGTCCTACCAAGTCTTGATGCACTCTTTTCTTTCCTTCTAGTTGTAGAACTTCCATTCCACCAGCTTTCCCGTGTTTCTGGGGGATAGTCGTTTTGTCTTTTAGTTGTATTTTGGTGTGGTTGTGAGAGGCAGCACGTATAGGTGTATATCTTATGCCGCCATCTTGGTTCTCCCCAATCTATATCATCCTTTTTTTCTTTTTCTTTATTTAAATTAATCTCAGAAGGAAGAAGGGAAGGATGAAGACACACACACACACACACACACACACACACAGAAAGAAACATTGATTGGTTGCCTTCTTCATGCATCCTGAAAAGGGGTTGAACATGCAACCTAGGTATGTGCCCTGACTGGAATCAAACCTACCATCCTCTGGTGTATAAGACAATGCCCCAACCAACTTTTTTTCTTTTTAACATGTAAAAGCTGAATATGATGATGGTAAAAATCCATCTATGTCCCCTGCCACTATCCCACCCCTTGATCCCACTGCTCAGAGGAAACATTGTTAACCATTAGGTGTTTTCTCCCAGACCTTTTCTATGCATGTGCCACATTATTTACTTTTCAGTTTTTATTTTCACGTAATTTTAGACTCACGTGAGGTGTAAGAACAGTACGGAAAAGTTATGTGTACTCTTCACCCAAACTCCCTGTTTTCATTATCACCATTTTTCCTAAACCATTTGAGCATCATGGCCCTTTTCCTCCACATGCTTCAGTGTGTATTTCTTAAAAACAAGGTACAGTGGTACCTCGAGATACGAGTGCCCTAACATACGAGATTTTTGAGATACAAGCCGTCCAGCGAGCGATTTTTGCTTTGAAATACGAGCAACAGTTGAGATATGAGTAATCGCGCAGATCGGCCGGCTGCACACGATCCACCAGTTTACCGCCACTCGAGTGTCTCATAGTTTCCCACGCCTCAAGGTTACGGAACGAATTAAACTCATATCTCGAGGTACCACTGTAATATGTTTCCATAATTGTGCAGCGATCAAAAACTGGAAATGAACACGGATGCGATACTACGATATAATCCATAGCCATTATGAAGGTTTCTCCAGTTGTCCCTCTAGTGTCCTTCACAGTAACAGTTCACATGTTGCACTCAGTCATAGTCCCTTTTGTCATTGATCTTGAACAGCTGCTCGCTTTTTCTTTGCCTTTTATGACCTTGGTATTTTTGAAGAAAAGTATAGACTATGTATTTCCTACAACGGCCTTCATTTTGGGTTTGACTGATGTTTCCTTGTGATTAAAGTCAAGTTATACATTTTGGCAGGAAGACCCTAAAGTAATGCTGTATCCTTTTTGGGGTGTCACATTGGGAATGTAAGGCATAGATTTGTTCTGCCACTGGTGCTGTTACCTTGATCTTTGATCTCTTGGTGTTGACCAAGGCAACCCCACTGTAAAGTTACTGTCTTTCCTTTTGTAATTAAGCACCATGTGGGAGATACTTAACACTACATATATTGTAACTCCAAATACTTCTAATTCACTGGTTTCACATCCATTGATTATCTTTAACTGCTTCTATTTTTTAATTGACTTTCTGTAGGAAGGAAAAGCTTTCTCTTATTTGCTATTTGGCCCATAGGCCATAATTTGCAAATCCTTAGTATGAACTTATGAATTCTTATTTAGTTTAATCTTTCATTGTCAGAATTTATTTTTTATTTATTGATTTGGGAGAGGAAGGGAGAGAAACATTAGTTTGTTGTTCCACTTATTTATGCATTCATTGGTCGATTCTTTTTTTAAAAAAAATATTTTTTATTCATTTTACAGAAGAAGGGAGAGGGAGAGAGAGAAACATCAATGATGAGAGAGAATCCTTGATCAGCTGCCTCCTGCAAGCCATCTCTACTGGGAATCAAACCATGACCTCCTGGTCCACAGGTCAGTGCTCAGCCACTAAGCCAAACCAGCTGGTCTGGTTGATTCTTTTTGTTTGTTTGTTTTAATATAGTTTGTATTGATTTCAGAGAGGAAGGGAGAAGGAGGGAGACAGAGAGTGAGTAACACATCAATGATGAGAGAGAATAATTGATCAGCTGCCTCCAACATGCCCTACACTGGGACCGAATCTGCCACCCAGGCATGTGCCCTGACTAGGAATTGAACCATGACCTCCTGGTTAATAGGCCAATGCTCAACCACTGATCTATGTGGGTAGGGCAGCTGGTTGATTCTTGTATGTGCTCTGACTGGAGCGTGACCTTGAACTATCAGGACCACACTCTAACCACCTGAGCTACTTGGCCAGGGCAGTATTCATTTTCATGCTCAAATTGTTCCAGTGGGGCCAGTAGGAGCCTCTTCAAATTGGTTTCTGTGTCCTTTTGATGTGTCCTATCATGCTTTGGGGGCTTCCTGACTTCTTTGTATTCCAAAATGGTGTAACCTTACTTTCTGATTTTCCTGCCTGAGCCCCTGAGTCAGCCATTTCTCTAAAGAACCCTGATTCCTTTTCTTTTTTTTCTTTTTAAAAATATATTTTTATTGATTTTTCACAGAGAAGAAGGGAAAGGGATAGAATAACAGAAACATCGATGAGAGAGAGACATCAATCAGCGCCTCTTGCACGCCCCCCCACTGGGGATGTGCCCGAAACCAATGTACATGCCCTTGACCGGAATCGAACCTCTGACCCTTCAGTCCCCAGGCCACTGAACCAAACTGGTTTCGGCTGATTCCTTTTCTTTATAAGCATTTCTTTTTTAAAATTTTATTGATTTTTCACAGAGAGGAAGGGAGAGGGATAGAAAGTCAGAAACATCGATGAGAGAGAGACATCGATCAGCTGCCTCCTGCACACCCCTCACTGGAGATGTGCCTGCAAGCAAGGTACATGCCCCTGACCGGAATCGAACCCGGGACCTTTCAGTCCGCAGGCCGACGCTCTATCCACTGAGCCAAACCTGTCTTGGCTGATTCCTTTTCTTAAAGAAGAATATTTTAAGTTCAAAATCTACGAGTGCTCATTGCTTCTGGGTGTCATTGCTTCTAGGCCCTCTCAGCAGACAGATGTAGGAAGTAGGTGTATGTGTGTGTATACATGTGCATTGCTATTTTATTTTCTCTTTCCAATACAAAGCTCTCTTTAAAAAATTTAATCTTTATTGTTCAGATTATTACATTTGTTCCTCTTTTTCCCCCCATAGCACCCCTCCACCTGGTTCCCACCCCATCCTCTGCCCTTACCTCCCCTCCATTGTCCTCATCCATAGATGTATGATTTTTGTCCAGTCTCTCTTACACCCCTCTCCCCCTTTCTCCCTGAGTATTGTCAGTCCACTCCCTTTCTATGCCCCTGATTCTAATATATTCACCAGTTTATTCTGTTCACCAGATTTTTAATTTTGATTTTTAGATTCACTTGTTGAGAGAGATGTATTTGTTGTTTATAATTTTTATCTTTACCTTTTTCTTCTTCCTCCTCTTCTTAAAGAGTACCTTTCAGTATTTCATACAATACTGGTTTGGTGTTGATGAACTCCTTTAGCCTTTTCTTATCTGTGAAGCTCTTTTTTATCTGTCCTTCAATTCTGAATCATAGCTTTGCTGGATAGAGTATTCTTGGTTGTAGGTTCTTGCTATTCATCACTTTGAATATTTCTTGCCACTCCCATCTGGCCTGCATAGTTTCTTTTCTGTTGAGAAATCAGCTGACACTTGTATGGGTGCTCCCTTGTAAGTAATTAGCTGTTTTTCTCTTGCTGCTTTTAATATTCTTTCTTTGTCTTTTGCTCTTGGTATTCTAATTATGATGTGTCTTGGTGTGGTCCTCTTTGGATTCCTTTTGTTTGGGGTTCTGTGTGCTTCCTGGACTTGTAAGTCTGTTTCTTTCACCAGGTGGGGGAAGTTTTCAGTCAGTATTTTTTCAAAGAGGTTTTCAGTATCTTGCTCTCTCTCTTCTTCTAGCACCCCCATAATTCTGATATTGGTATGGTTAAAGTTTTCCCAGAGGCTTCTTACACTATCTACAAACTTTTGGATTCTTTTTTCTTTTCCAGTTGAGTGTTTCCTGTTTCTTTGTATTTCAAATCTTTGACTTGATTCTTGCGTTCCTCTAGCCTGCTGTTAGGTCTCTGTATAATATTTTTTTATTTCAGTCAGTGTATGTTTAATTTCTTTGGTACATTTTTATCTCCTCTTGGGTCTTGCTAAATTTATCCATCTTTTCTAGGAAATTCTTGAAAAACCTTATAACCGTGGTTTTGAACTGTATATCCAGTCGTTTGTTTTTCTTCATTTCTTTCGTTTGTGATCTGTTTCTTTGTCTCCATATTTTTCTGCTTCTCTGAGTTGATAGAGTTGCTTTGTGTGCTAGATGTCCTATATGGCCCCGTAGCTTCGCCTCCCCAGATACCTGAGGTGGACACTCTTGGTGTACCCCTTTGTGGACTGTATATATAGCCTTGTTGTAGTTAAGTCTTTGTTGTTGGTATCACTGGGGGGAATTGACCTCCAAGCCAGTTGATTGTGAGGATCAGCTGTGTCTATGCCAGGAGAACTTCAGTATGGAGTCAGCCTTATGCGACAAGACTTGCAAAATTGCAAAAGCCTCTTTGTTCAGCTTGGATGGGGCGGAGTGTCATGGCTGAGCAAACAGTCTTGGCTTCCCATCAGTCCTGCCCTACTCAGCCCTTGGGTGTCAGTGTCCCTTGGTAATATTTGCAGCCCTCTCTGTGCTCACTTGCGTGTGGCTTCAGACTTCTGCCTTTCATGTCTCCCTTGAGTTTCCATGTGCTCCGGGGAGTTGTATGAGTCTGGGTCCCCAGGGTCTCGCCCAAAACTGGGGTTCAGTGTACTTGGAAGTGTAGTTCAGTGCAGTTGGGAGATTCGGTCTTCCTCCCGCTAGAAAAAGCCAGCAGCACAATTAGCAGTCAGTCCTCTCTGTGCTCACTGGTGTGCGTGCCTCCAGATCTCAGCCTTTCATGGCTCCCCTGAGTTTCTTCCCTTTTTTCGACAGTCCAGACTCCCCCCATATGAGTCTGGATGATGTCCATTTTGTCTTTTAGTTGTAGTTTTGAAATTGTTGTGCAAGGAGTTCAGGTGTTTACCTATGCTGCCATCTTGGTTTCTCTCTATGCATATATGGTTTTTGATTAATCTCTTTCTGTCCCCTCCCACTCCATCCTCCACCTCCCTACTAAGATCTGTTATTCTATTCCATGTAACCATACTTCTGGACCTATTTTGTTCGTCAGTTTATTTTTTCCATTAGACATAAGTGAGATCATGTATTTGTCTTTCTCTAATTGGCTTATTTGGCTTAACATAATAGTCTCCAGGTTCATCCTTCTTTCTTACAGCTCCATTGTATTCCATTGTATAAATGTACCATCACTTGTTTATCCACTCATCTACTGGTGGGTACTTGAGCTGTTTCCAGACCTTAGCTATTTTACATAACTCTGCTATGAACATAGGGGTGCATATATTCTTTCTCATTGGTGTTTTGGGGTTCTTAGGATATATTCCCAGAAGTAGGGTTGCTGGGTCAAATGGCAGATTCATTTTTAATTTACCCTATTCTTTCTAACCTGTCTAAAATATAATACTTCCTTTAGAAGAAATTTAAATGATAACATGAAAAGTAGAAACCTAGGTATGCATACTGATTCCTGGTGACCTCTTCTCTATTATTCCTGAAATCATTATGCTTGTATCCTCTTTGTTTTATTTTGGGACTATTTGGGTCAATTTATACATTAGCTAGACTTTTCCCTCTTAGCCAAATATCTTGTGCCACTTTCCATATCACATCATTA
Source organism: Lasiurus borealis (assembly GCA_004026805.1). Taxonomy (NCBI): domain Eukaryota; kingdom Metazoa; phylum Chordata; class Mammalia; order Chiroptera; family Vespertilionidae; genus Lasiurus; species Lasiurus borealis. The sequence goes on from PVJN01024700.1 coordinate 25,571, forward strand.
GTTCTATTTTCATTTTATTGTGTTGACATGTTAGAATCTGTTTCATCATTCATTTTGATAGCTCTTTTAGTTGCTTCCCATTTGTTGCTGTTACAGAAATCCTGCATTGGGCAACTCTTTACCTCTTCTATTGGTGACTGTTTACGTTGCCTTTTTCCTATTGCACACATTGTTGTAGTGAGCCTCCTTATGTATCACCTTTTTTTGATACTGTCTTCGTCAGCTTGGGCTTCAGCTTGGGCTGCGACAAAATACCATACCATCGCACCATAGCCTGGGTGGCTTAAGTAACAAACACTTATGTTCTCACAGTTATTGAGGCTGGAAATCCAAGATCAGGGTGCAGCAAGGTGGTTCGTGGTAAGGGCTCTCTTCCTGGCCTGTTTTGTAATAGAAGCATTATTCGATGGTGGCTGTGAATTGTCCTTAGTCCCAGTCAGTGGTTCTCAGCATTGGCTGTACATCTGAATCATCTGGGAAACTTTTATTTTATTGTCTAAAGTTTTACATATGTCTCCTGTTTCCCCAATTGACAGCACCCCTGCCCCCACCACCCGCCTCTCCCCTCCAGCCATTCCCATCCCCGGCAAACTCAAGTGTCTGTGTCATCTGGGAAACTTAAAAACCCTAGAGCAGTTGAACCAGATTTTTTTGGGTGGGCAGGTGCAGGCATCATCACTATTAAATGCTCCCAAGGAACATTCAGGGGTGAAAGTCACCAGTTGAGGGTTTGTGCCTCTGGAGTTGTTTTAACCCCTGCCCCACCATGGTGGGCCACTTTGAGGGTGAGGTTGTATTATGCACAGACTAATCTCTCTACTGTATGGATGGTGTTGGTAGTGCAGAACTTTGGAGGGAGGGAGGGATATAGGTTCCTGGAAGATGCTGCTAATAAATAAAATTTAACTGAGTAAATTTGAAGATCTAATTGGTTTTATCCGATGATTTATGAATTGGGTAGGTAGCATCTCATCTAGCAAACAGAGAGCTATCCTGAGCTGTTATACAAGATGGAAGGTAACGAGGATGGATCAAGAAAGTCAGCAAAAGAAAAAGAAAAAGAAAAATTTATTGGAATAAAGTAAGAGTTCAGGTGATGATAGCTTCTCATTGGTTTAGCTGGGTTTCAATTGGCTAGGCTTGTTACAGTATGAGAGATAAGCCTTCCTCCTGCTGTGGTAGTACAGTAGATGCATTTCCTGTTTGGGAGTGCAACATAGGTCTCTTCCTGTTGGGACCTGTAATTGACTTCCTGTTTGGGGTAATTATGATGCCAGTTTTAGTTTAGTTTAATTGTGTCCAATTTAGTTGACCCAATTTTTTGTTTATTAATTTTCACAATGCAAACGAAGGTTTAAACTAAGAACTTCATCCTTATTCTGAAGTCCTCAGGAAATTTGAAGGGGGAAATGTTCATCCAAAGTTGATATCTCAGAATGAGAAATCAAAGAATTTCATATGTGTTGCTAAGAGGAAGTTTGTTTTATTTTTCAAATATTCCAATTAGCTATTTAACAACAACAATAAAAATGAGGACCCTTGATGAAGTAACAAACATATTACAAATGAAAAAAAAAAATCAAGGGCCAGAAGAATGTGAATAGTACAGTCATTTGTGTAAAAATGGGGAGAAACCAGTTCTAATTTCTTATGCATGGAATTGATCTGTAAGGATGCATGAAAAACTGACACTGGTGGGCATCTATGAAGAGAAATTGCCAGACTGAGGGGCAAGGGATGGTGAGAATCCATACTCTACACTCTTGAATTTTAAACTATGTGACTCTATTACCTATTTGAAAATAAAAACATATATGTCAGTTATCTCAAAGAAACTGCTGTCATCAATGGATTATATTTTTCCTGAATTATTGATGTATAGGAAACCCATTTTCATAACCACTGGCCATGGTTGTGTGCCATTTTTTGGTTGTAGAGTTGTCCGTGATTAGTGAACATCTGAGGCATGGTTATCACAGAACCTAAAGTCACACATGTGACTCTTTTTCAGCCTCTGGACGAGACCAGCCAAATGAGTGACCTGCCTGTGAAAGTGATCCATGTGGAGAGTGGGAAGATCCTCACAGGCACAGATGCCCCCAAAGCAGGGCAGCTGGAGGCCTGGCTTGAGATGAACCCAGGGTGAGTTGGGCCTTGAATTCCAGATGCAGCCAGGATCCTGAGTCAGCTGGCTGGCAGCTGGCGGTGATTTCGCTTATTTGGAAATAAGCCAATTTGCTAAGGTAAATGAATTATGCTTGTTTGGGGGAGATTTATATTAAAACTAATATTTTTTCTAGGTATGAAGTAGCTCCAAGATCTGATAGTGAAGAAAGTGGCTCAGAAGAAGAGGAGGAGGTAAGCATCCATTTTCTTCTGTCAAGGGCCTTGGTGCTCTGTAGTGGTGTCTTGTCGCCCTTGTGTATCAGTCATCCTTGCATGCTGTGACTCTCCCACTCCTCTTGGGCATCATGTGGAACAAGAGATGGGCAGAGGGTAGGAAAGGCCTCAGTCCTCATAAAAAGTAGGTGTTCTAGAGCTGTGCTGTCCAGTATAGTAACCGCTAGCTACACATGACTGTTTTGTTTTTAAGTTAAGTTAACCAAATTAAGTAGAATTTAAAACTCACATTCTTAGTCATATTAGCCACTTTTCAAATGCTAAACAGTCTTCTGCACAAAACAGATAATCACTATAAAGTTGTGAGCATTATATCACCATGTTTACTTATTATAATCTCTTCATTGGAAATACTATAAATGGTTACATTTTTATGCATATTCTTTATTGTTTTTCAAAGTATTTTTATTTCAGAGAGGAAGGGAAAGGGGGAAAGAGATAGAAACATCAATGATGAATAAGAATCATTGATTGGCTGCCTCCTACATGCCCCCCTACTGGGGATTGAGCCCACAACTCAGGCATGTGCCCTGACTGGAAATTGAACCTGGGACCTCTTGGTCTATGAGATAATGCTCAATCCACTGAGCCATCGAAGCTGGCTTTATTTATTTTTCCATTTTTTTAAATTAATGTTTTACATGTGTACATATCTTTCCATTGCCCCCCTCCCACCCCTCTCTCATACATGCCCTCACCTCCTAGTGTCTTGCGTCCATTCATTATGCTTATATGCATGCATACAAATCCTTCGGTTGATCTCTTATCTACCCCAGCTCTCCCTAACCTTTCTGCTGTAATTTGACAGTCTGTTTGATGATTTACTGCCTCTGTACTATCATTTTGTTCATCAGTTTATAATGTTCTTTATTATCCATAAATGAGTGAAATCATGTGGTATTTTTCTTTCATTGATTGGCTTATGCATAGTCTTTAAATCACTTAATTATTCCATGCTTAAGTGACTTCTAGAATTTCCCTGATTGACAAAGCTCTGATTAAAA
>PVJN01024701.1:0-30824 GCA_004026805.1 Lasiurus borealis
AACCATAAAATTATTTTCTTTGCTACTTCCTAACAGTAATTTTGCTACTGTTGTGAATCGTAATGTAAATATCTGTGTTTTCTGATGGTCTTAGGCGACCCCTGTGATGGGTTCGATGGACCCCCAAAGGTTCAGAACTGCTGCGCTAGAGGAAGCCAGCCAGACACTCCGTCACCCATCCTCTCTACATGCATGTCTCCATACCTCAGCTTTTTGCAGCTCCTCTGAGTCTCTGTGAGCCCCTCTCTTTCCTTCTAGTTGCAGAATTTCCACACAGCCAGCTTTCCTGTGGTTCTGGAGGATGTTGTTTGTCTTTTAGCTATAGTTTTAAAATTGTTGTGCGAGGCAGCAGTTTAGGTGTTCCCCTATGCCACCATCTTTGTTTCTCCGATATTTTATTTTTTAAATATATTTTTATTGATTTCATAGAGGAAGGAAGAGGGAGAGAAAGATGGAGAAACATCAGTGATGAGAGAAAATAATTGATTGGCTGCCTCCTGCATGCCCCACACTGGGGATCGAGCCCACAACCTGGGCATGTGCCCTGGCCAGGAATTGAACTGTCACCTCCTGGTTCATAGGTGAACACTCAATCATTGAGCCACACCTGTCAGGCTGTACTGATAGTTTCTACTTTGTTCTGTATTATTCTACTCCACTTTGTTTAATTTTGAGAAATGCTAGATAATGACTTGCTAAATTGATTTTTTAAAACCCTATTAGTAGATTGTATACACAATTCAAAAAACATAGCTTTAAAAGCATTAGTTCTTAAAATTCTGGGTATGCTTAAAATTACCTGTGATGCATATTTAAAATGCAGATTTCTACCGAAACTGGTTTGGCTCAGTGGATAGAGCGTCGGCCTGTGGACTGAAAGGTTCCGGGTTCGAATCCGGTCAAGGGCATGTACCTTGGTTGCGGGCACATCCCCAGTAAGGAGCATGCAGGAGGCAGCTGATTGATGTCTCTCTCTCATTGATGTTTCTAACTCTCTATCTCTCTCCCTTCCTCTCTGTAAAAAATCAATAAAATGTATTAAAAAAAATAAAAAGTAAAATGCAGATTTCTGAGCATCACTCCACCTCTAGAGAAATAGAATTTAAAAATATTTTTTATTGATCTGAGAGAGAGGAACATTGACTTTTTTAATGCATTATTTATGTACTCATTGGTTAATTCTTGTAAGTTCCTGAACCTGCAACCTTGGCATAACGGGATGATGTGCTAACCAACTGAACTACCCCGCCAGGGCGAGATATGATTTTAAACAAGTGCTTCGGGTGATTCTGATGCAAGTTGATTTGGGGTCCTGAAGACTCACATGTAGAGAAACTACTCTTTTACAGACTTCGGAGCCTAGCTGTGCAAGGCTTCAGATCACTCACTGCTTGGAGGTGGTTGATACTAGTAGGTATCATCTGAATCCAGACAGAGAATCTTCCCATTCCAGAATGACCCAAATTATCCAAGCTCATCCCTTCATCCTGATATCCTTGATAGTCTTTTTAAAAATATTTGTTATGGTCCTCGTGAAGGCAGAGAAGGAGTTAACTGAGAACACAGAACTGAAGGGTCATTTTACAAAGTGGCTGGGGTGTGGCCCAGCCCTCCAATAGGTGCCCAGAGCCAGTCCCAAATTAGAATGGGGTGGGATCAAGACTGCTTTTCTCATTTACTTGCCTTTCATGTGTAACCACAGGCTTTGTGTCAACATGCTTTCCGGTTAGGCACCAGCAGTTTTGCTCCCTCTGAGTTCATGGACCCTTGGTGTTCCTGTTATGTGTTGTCTTAGAATAGCTCTGTGCTCTGAACATTGTCCATTAACTCTTTCAGCACCAGGTCTTTATAGGTGCTAAGGGCTCTTTGTTGAAATTGAGCTACAACCACAGTGAAGTAAGAAAATGATTGCTGGTCAGAAGACCTGGGTTCTGGTCTTGCTACCCTACTATCTGTGTGAATTTAGGCTCCCTAAGCCTCAATTTTCTCACTTAGTAATGAAATCACACCACCTGGTGTGATTCAGTGATTGTGTGTTGACCTATGACCCAGGAGGTCATAGTTCCAGTCAGGACTCGACCCCTAATGGAGGGTGTGCAATAGGCAGCCCTTCAATGATTCTCTCTCATCATTGATATGTCTAGCTCTCTCTCCCTCTCCTTTCCTCTCTAAAATCAATACAAACAAATCTATATATATAAAAGCCAAGCTACCAGAATGACCAGTTGCTATGACACGCACTGTGGCAGCCAACTGGTCTGTTTGGGCCACAATTGCCCCCCCCTCAGTTCCCCCTCTTATTGCCCCCCCATTCGGGTGGGGCCAGCCAGCCAACTTTCTGTGTCCCCTTCCCACCACTGGCCCTGCCCAATCGGCCCCCATCAGGACAGGCAGCCTGACCCTTCCCACGCACGAATTCATGCACCAGGCCTTTAATAAAGAAATAATAAAATGACAAATTTGGTCTAGACTCTAAATCATCTTAACCTGCTAACCCTGCTGGCTCTGAAATTCTGTGATTCAATTTTTTTGTTCCTTCTGGCTTTTCCTTTTATACTTTAAAAGTCTTCTATTTATAGCCTGTCCTAGGTTGGGCACAGGAGATTCACTGAGTTTGGTAATTTCCAGAGAACCAGATAAGTTAAAAGCAATATTTAGTACACTGCTGAAGTATGAAATTTATAAAGCAAGTTCTAACCACTTTCCTCCTCCTCCTCCACCTCCTCCTTCTCCTCCTCCCCCTCCTCCTCCACCTCCTCCTTCTCCTCCTCCCCCTCCTCCTCCACCTCCTCCTTCTCCTCCTCCTTCCCCTTCTTCTTTTTGGTGGGTGTAAATATATTGTGTGGACTGTCAAGTAATAACAATGATTATAACAATAAGAAGTGATGGCGATAGTGATTTGTTAGTGTAGGACCCTTTAGTGTTTATGAAGTGTTTCTTTATGGTCATCACTTTGGTTGATTTCATCTTCATAGTATCCATATGAATTAGGCATGGAAGGTATGTGATCTTCATTTATCATTTTAAGCACTTGAAGAAGTACCAAGGTCCACAGTGCATCTGTGATTTATCCAAGGTCACTTGGTTAGTAAGTTGCAAAACTAAGACTAGACTGTAGGTCGTATGCCTGGTTCAGGATGCTTTTCACAGAAGACCACCTTGCTGAGGTGGGTGCCATCATTCATCTAGATTCCTTACTGACCTATAGAACTCAGTCACCTACTCACCTGGAAATTGACCTGGGCATTTCTTACTCTAACTTCTTAACATTTTGCCAGAAAAGCATCAGAGTGGTTAATAATATGCTCTAATTTAGAACACATAAACCAATGAGTGTACAAATCCAGTCACTCAACAGCCACCCAGATACATCCTGCAACGGTTGATTGGGCAAGATTGATGGAGGCTGAAAATATTAACTATTCATTAAATGAATTGTCTTACTGTGCTCAACACTTACAGGATTTTTGTGGTTATGGTATCTGTCATTAGTCAATGCTGATTAAGTTCCCACCCATTCTTGGTGATAGATGTTCATTGAATGTTCCAAAATATACCCTGTCCTCAAGAGACTCTCTTCTAGTAAGGCAAGATAAATATCAAAGTGACACATGAGGAATGATAATGCAGTGGATCTGGTGACTATTTAGGCTTCATCCCTTTTAGCTTTATAATTTCACAGAATCAAGTTATATTACTGTATTTTCCGGTATATAAGATGACTGGGCGTATAATACAACCCCCAACTTTTCCAGTTAAAATAAAGAGTTTGGGATATACTCGCCCTGTAAGATGACACCCGGCATATAAGATAACCTTTGACTTTTGAAAAGATTTTCCTGGATTAAAAAGTCGTCTTAAACGCCGGAAAATACAGTACTTTATTCCTCTTTTCTCATTGTTATCATGAACCATGTAAGGAAACTCATTGTACCATTAACAGTATATTCAGGAGGGGGTGGTCTGAATTTTAGGGTTCTCCTCTCTTGCAAAGTGGCTTATTCGTACTTGGCATGCTTATGTACCATTCAACAGGCGGGAGGAGTTACTGGCTATAGATCAGACTACTAAGCTTGTGCCTTGTGCCAAGGAGCTTCCTGCTCCCAAGGTAGTGATTACTGCTTTGAAAATAAGTGTGTGAATTTCTGAGTAATATCATTTCAGATTGCCATAGACAGGTATTTATATCTCTAGCAAGAACTATCAGGACTGAGCCAGATTGGCTATCAGTCATCTTTCAAGATTTCATTTCAAAATTTAAAAAAATATACCAACACATCTATATGTATTTTTTTTCTCTGTATATTTGTCATGTGCTGTAATTATTTATGGAGTTTCTGACGACATCTTAATTAACTAGAGAAGAAGAAACTGAAGATGGAATTTTAGAGTTGTCCATAGGTTATTCTGTGAAAATATATGGATCTAACTGTTAATGTAAATGGTTACAAATCATTTTAAATTGAGAAACATATAGGATGTCCCCCCAAAAATGTATACATACTTTGAATAATTATTAATTCCAATCTGAAAAGAAACATCAGTTGAGCTATCAAAAAATATATGTGTATACATTTTTCTGGGACCCCATATTACTTTTCATTTTGTTATCAATCCTACCTTTGTTACATCTTTTGCTCATTCTATGATGTTTTCTTTTAATTAAGTGAATTAGTTAGCTGAGACCTTTGATATGATCACAGCCTACTTTGAGGGGTGTTTTGGGGGAAAATTTAATAAATAACTAAATTTCTAGGCCCTTAGTTCTATAGATCATATAGGGATAGAGTGCATAGTGCCTGTTCTCTAGCATTTAGATTGTACTCAGAGTGCACAAGGAGTTAATTAGCCATTTTGTTGATATCTTCCTATAGCTCTGAGAATGCTAATGGTAAGACATGGTTGTAAATGAAGGCAAGGTTCCAGGTTGGCAGAAGTCATAGAGCGGGCTGCTAGACCAGCAGATCTTCTAAGTCAGCCACATCAGGGTTTCACAGTGGGCCATTCAAGCTCGTGTACAACACAAGCATCAAGACCAGGATAAGATGTAGTTTGTAGCTGACAGGTAGTCTAGAGGCAGAAAAGTCATGTCTCAGATCCAGGAGATCTGCAAACGTGAGAGAAGCAGGTCAAAAACAAGAATGTTGTTCCCTTTATCCCTAGTGCCCAGAACAGTGCTAGGTACATAGATCTCATGTGATTTGAAGAACCTTTAAACCTTCTCTCCTTGCCATGAACCTGGAGTGGGATAGGGGTGTTTGAAGGGAAGACAAAGTCTCTTACCTGATATAAATTGATGGAGACATTTCTGGTTAGGGTGTACAGTGGCTCAGATTTGGGAACCACTCCCATTCCCTACCTAACCCAGAGGAATCTTGGTCCTGCCATCATTCAGGAAATGTCAGACACAGTGCTGACATTATTAAAATGTCAAACACGGTGCTGCTACAGTTCTTAACTTCAAAGCAGATTCCTAAGCTCCCAGCTCTTGGGCATGCCATTATCCCAAGGGTGTGTCTGGATTCCCCGGAACTAACCCAGAGCCACAAGAATTCCATTTTCATATAGCTCTTCCCCCAAACCTGATTATAGGGGACAACGTAGACTATTTTGAGTAAGGTGGCTACACCACTGTTTGAATCCTTTCTAATCATCTGTCCAGGCTACTGAAGACAATTTGTGGTATTAATTTACCCCTGAAAACTTGAAAGCTCATTTCTCCATACATAGAATATACATTTTTGCCTTTAGCCCTTTTATCGTTCCGTCTTAGAATTCTGATCTCATTGCTGGCAAAGCGGAAGCCTGTACTATGATAAGCCCGGAGACGTATGCTTCCCTGATCCCTGCCCGCCCGCCTGCCTGTCTTTGAAAGATGCTTTTAGACTGCTTATGTACTACTGGGTCACACAACCAAGCAGCTACCCATTACAGGAAGAATCTTTTTCAAGTCAGTTTCCACCTTGGAGACACCCGCCCCCCTCTTTTTTTAACACCTTCCCCAGCTAATCCAATCCATCCTCTGGCTTATCTGGGTCAGCAAGGGTCTGATTTTATGCATGGCACTGTCGAACCATAAATCCGCTGCGGCTTTGCCTCTCTATCCAGCCCGTCTGCTTCTGTCAGCATCAGCAAAATGCATAATAGAGAAAATAAGCCAGAAAGGCTAATAACACTCATCTGAATAAAATAATCTCTTAGGCTGCGTCACTTCACTTCATTTTAATCAAGGCGTCAGGAAGGAATTTAGGTTTACAAATCCAGCCTGGGCCTTGTCACTAGTTCCCTATCCAACCATTACTAAATGATCGCTTTTATTATGTATGTACCTTCTTCTTATCCTACTTATGGTTGGATGCTCAAGAACATATGCTGAATGGCGTCTTTAGTTCACTTTTATTTTATCTATTATCACATATGTATGTCTATATTTAAAGTGAGAAGCGGTGATCTTAGACGTATTAGTAATAATATTTGCCATCTCTGTATATAGACCAGCAGTTTTGAAAGGAATTCTAAGAAAGGGGCTCAGCAGAAGTTGCTGCAGCATCAGGTACTAGCTCCCTTGGGCTCCCTTTGGCTCCTTCCTATGGGCCTCAGCTCACAGTCCCTGTGCAGAATGCAGGGCTGAGCAGTTCCACCTCAGGGGAAGGACAGTGGAAGATTAGATTCTGCTCTCCCATTCGTATCTCCCTCACGTCTTCCCAGAGACTACAGCTGCTTGGTTAATTGCCTGTTGCTGCTGTCTTATCCCGAACATTATTTGCCGAGGGCTGTTCGTTTTCAGCAGCACTCTTGGCCTTGGCCCAGGGCCGGGTGAGGAGCATGTTGGCAGATGATGAAAGCTGAGTCCTAGTTTGTTTGGAAATAAAAATAATAATATTTTTTCACATTTGTATAGTGTTTTACTGTTGATGTAAGTCTTTTGCATTCACCATCTCATTTGAGACACGCAACAGACCTGTAAGGTGGGCAAGTCAGACAGACACTGTTGGCCTAAAAGGAAACATTCTTCACTAGAGCAATACAGAAGCTCAAGCCACTCAGTGATGCCAAACTTATGTCACACAGCCCATCTGCAGAGCTATGAACATAGCAATTATTAATTAAATGGCACCTTAGGCCAGCAGAGCTTCTGGGGTCTTACAGTCCTGCTTTGAAGATCTTCAGGGAGCTAGATGTACACAGATATGGATGTGTCCATTTTATAGATGAAACCGAACAAAGGGAAGCAAAAAAATGCAAGTGTAATACAAGACAACTTGGATGTTTCTGGAGGTCTTCCCCCTAGATATTTGAGAGAAATCCCTTTGAGCATTTGTTGCCATGTGTGTTGAACATCCATAAATAATCTAAGTTGAAGAGAAAAACTGGGTTAATGTAATTGAAGCTAATGACTGAGCTGTGCAGGTTTATTTCTTTCAGTGCATGCATAGTCGGCTTGTGACTTTCTGGCCTCCTTTGTTTGGACTCCAGAGTCATCTTCTCTCAAGTACAGTATGATGCTTTTTTGATCTTCCTCCTAAAATTTTTTTTTTTTAAGTAAGAAAAACACTTCTGGATATTTTGTCTGCTTTTTAGGGATTAGTGTTTGAGGAGGTTTGCAGCTGTTCAGCACATTCCTAAGGGATGTAGATCTTTTTCTTTAAATGCCCAAGTATTACACAACCTAAGACTCTGGGGGCAGGGAAAAGTAAAGAAACTGTACAAACAAATGATAGATGGAAAAGATATAAAGGCAAATTTCAATCTCCTAACCAAACGAAGTTCCCCTGGCTCCAGCAGCCCCAAATAAAATAAGGCTACAAAGCTGCTAAAGCAGGAAACCACTCTAGCAGAACCTTAATAGGCTCCCCATGAAATCACGTCTCGGTGCCTTGCTTATTTTCCAGCCTGAAGTGTGTTTCATCTTTGTTCGTGTTGGCTGGGAAAATTGTCTTTACAGTGTATTTGTGTTTCTTCTACAGCATGCCTTTCCCCTCTCCTGCCCCACCACCCTCCCAAAATAAATAAATGAATTAATTAAAACACCTCAGTTGAAGAGGAATCTAGTCTGAAAAAGCATACAAACTCAAAAGAACCAAATACATTATATAAGAAACTGCAGTAGTAGTAAAAAAGATGGGAACCCCTAAAAGAAAACAGTATCTAATACTGATTTTGAAGAACACAGGTTCCTTTTTAAAAATAAAAATCTTGCATAAACCCCATATATGCAACAGATTTACTAGTGTCAATCTACTTTTAAATCTAAACCACTTATTACAGAGTCAATCAGTGAGCACATGAAACCATGATTATTAATCCAAAATACTGATTGACATTGGGATTATGAATCAGAGTTGCAGTTTTATGTCAGTTTCAGCATCCAAGTTCTTTCTGGTTCTTATTTGGGTTGCCCAATATCAAGAAACTACTGATTCACACAAATGAGTTGTTTGAAATAGTTTTAAATTGATTTAAGTGCTTGAAAATGTATATTTTTGTTTTAATTAATATTATCTACTAGCTATTCTCACTCACCTTCATAAATATTAACTGGATAATTCCCCAAAATGTATAAAAAACATTGCAATTGATAATGAGATAACGATGATAATGAGCATGACTATTCTCAATACCCCACCATGGTCTGTAACATGGGTTCCTGAGTCTTCTGTGGCATGTAGTTAAACTTGACCACTATGTATGAAGTCATATGCTCACCCAAACAGTTTTACTGAAGAAAGGACACAGACTGGAATTGAAACTATTAGTACAGAGTAACATCCATTTTAACCTATAGCACATTTCTCAGAAGTTCAGATACATGCACTGATTCCTTTTTCCCAAGTTTGTATAGAGTGAAGTTCACCTGGCAGCCCATGAGACACTGTGATGATGCCTACTGCAGGGAAACTGAAGCCAGAGTAGATTTGGCGTGATTATTTGTCAATAGTTACCTCATAATAGAATTGGGAAAGCCCTTCTAAGTTTGATTTCATACTCTACAAATCATAGGTGCCTGGCACCCTCCAGCCCTGAATGGAGGCAGTGCTGTCTAAGTCAAACCATACTCAAGCCATTTTCTTTGCTCTGAGAGTTGGACTGGAGGGAGGGGTAAGGGGAATAATAAACAGGAAAATTATTTTTTGTCATGATTAAGTAGATTCTTTTAACAATTATAAGGCTTTGTTTTTAATTTCAGAATTGGCACTTTTTAGCTAAGTAACTTTGACCAAGATATTGAACCTTCATTAATCCAACTTTCCTCTTCTTCTGAATGCAGTAAATAACACCCATTTCATCAGGTTGTTGTGGGGTTCAAGTTATATAACATCAGTCATGAGGCCCAGCATAGTGCTAAATACATAATAAGCCCTTGATAATAGGACCACAAGCAACCCCTACTTTCTGTTTTTCTTCTTAAAGAGATCCAACTTGCGGATGCATAACTTTCTGTTGCTTAAATTAGTGCTGTAAACTGAGTAAAAAATAATTCTTTCAGATCAGAATGCTTTCAGTAGAAACGAGCATCTAAGTTCGGCACTGTACTGTTCTACACAGGCTGTAGAAGTTATAGGAATACATGTGTTCCAGGAATGATTGTGCTCTAGCGTGTATGGGACATGAGATAATGGCTCAATCAGTGAAACCAAAGCATCCTTAGATGTATTTGATAGAACTGAAGAGTTTTTAGGAGTTACATACCTTTAGTGACTTTTTCATGGCAGCTGCCTCTAATGTTGTATTCATGGAATTCTGCAATAGGTAAGTAAGTGTGTGGGCACTTAAACTGTATTGCTCTAATAATTTTGTCTCTAGACAAAATCTCTTAACTTTTTGTGTCTAACCCTAGATGCCTACCAGATGACTTTTAGTGGCCAAGAGAATAGCCTTGGCATGAGATAGCCTAGAGCTTTTTCTAGTAGGCAACACAGAATAGTGGTTCTAGTCCCTGACTTCATTTTACTAGCTGTATGGTTCCTTCTTACTAGCTGTGGGTAAGTTTTCTACTCAGTAAAATGGAGATAATGGTAGTGTTTGTTTTTTGGTTTGTTCGTTTTTTTTTACAATGAAATGATGGAGCTTAGATGAAATAATGTGCATAAAACAGTCTCCCAAATTCCTAGAACATAGTAGATGTTAAACAGGTAATCTTGCTTCTTCTCCTCCTTCTCTTCTCTCCTCTTCCTTCCTCTCCTTATCATTATCCTCATTTTCTCCCTTTTCTCCCTTGAGTTGTTAGAAAAAGAGAACACTAGAAGTGCAGAGTGCAGGAAAAATAACGTTATTTCTGGCTTGGCTTTGATCACTGATTTTGTGATGTGGACTGTAGTCACAGATGTTGGTCCTGATTGCTTACTAACTGATTTTTTTTTTCCTCTTGCTGTTTCTCTGCAGGAAGGATCAGAATGTTCTCTCTCCAGTCAACTGCTGGAATCTCCTTTTAAACCAGGTGAAGCGGGAGAGTAGGGACCACACCACCCTGAGTGACATCTACCTGAATAACATCATTCCTCGATTTGTTCAAGTCAGCGAGGACTCAGGAAGACTCTTTAAAAAGGTATGTAGCTGTTTCTAGTCATAAGATACTTGGATGCAGCAATAGCACAGTTTTGTAAATAAGAGAAAGAATATGTATTGCCCCACATATTAGACTTAAAATTGGTCATTTCATATCATAATCTCATGGAAGCAGAATATTAAATTGACACTCTTTTTTTTTCTTTCTGAGCTGAATTAATAGTAGGTTCAGGAAAGTAACAATTTGCCAGGCATAACCCCAAGATTGACAGCATAATTCGTAATCTGCATGTGTTAATTATGGTTAGTCGATTTTCATATGTGATTTGTGAAGCTGTTAAGATTTAGGGACATTTTGTGTCACTTCATGTTGGTTTTTTTTCTTCTAGTTCATTTAGCAAATTCATATATATATATATACACACACACACACACATATATATATATATATATATATATATATATATATATATATATATATTGGTTTAGTTCTCTAAGTTCTTATCTTGTCCAAGGGGAACTTATGAATTTAGTTATTCTTATCATGGCATATCTTTAATTTCTGAATACTTTATGAAGCTCATTTGTTTGTCATAATACCTTGGGTATAAGTTTAAAAAAATTAGCCAATGAAAAACTCAAAAATAATTGTATTAATCTTAAGAAATTTATGGAAAATTCACCTTACTTATCAGTAGTGCAACTATCCTCTTGGAAAGCCAGAAACTTTCTTTCTTTGCTATTTCAAACTGAACTCTCAATGGAGTCGTTTAATCATAAATTTTGATAACAAATGGTGGCAAAGGCCCCAAACATTGTACCAGTACATGATATGCCATGTCTAACACTGAGGTCTAAGATCCACAGAAGGTATTTCAGAAAGCAAATAATCTTATCACAAGTTATATGTGTAAAGAATCTATATAGGGCTATTGTATTTGTTTTTTTTTTTTTGTATATGGAATTCATTGGTTTCCAGTTGATAAAATTCAGTGTTAAAATTTGAGACTGGGAGAGAAAGGATTTCAGTTGACAAGACTGTGGTCAGCTATAGCTCTTGGTTTTCCAATTTTTGTTGTTGTTGTTAATCCTCCAACAGGTATATATTTTTTTTCCACTGATTTTTAGAGAGAGTGAAAGAGAGGGAAGGAGGGGAAGAAGTAGAGAGAGAGAAACATCAATGTGAGAGAGATACAAGTGGTTGCCTCCTGCACATACTCTGACCAGGGCCAGGGATTGAACCTACAACCCAGGTACGAGCCCTTGACCAGGAATTGAACCCGAGATTCTTTAGCACATGGCTTGAAGCTCTGATCACTGAGCAATACTGGTGAAGGCAGTTTTCCAATTCTTAATATTAGGAAGTTTTCCTGATCTCCATAGGACTGGTATTAGAACCTAATTTCTTCTGTTTATAACAGCATGAAAAAATAAATCATTTAGAATTTTCAAACTACATAGTTGTATCTGTGAAGGGGCTTTCCCTGTGTCTTAGAGACAGTATATTAAGGGTACAATCATTTTGACAGTGAAAAGAGGGGAGAGAAAGATAACTTCCTTCAGATCTCACTGGCTTTATTTAGTGGCCTGGCTGTGCTGTGGTTGGCATCATGCTTCATTTAGGAGCAAGGATACTTTTTACCATCTACTCATAGCTTTTAGCATCTGCTGTAGCTTACTTGTCACTATTTGAATTATTCTGCAACAAATTGGTCATGTGTATATATGACTAAAATGAATGACTATCTATACTAATAAAAGCATAATATTCTAATTAGACCAAACAGCCTAACAACCTTCTGGATGAAGCCACAGCTACAGGGACTGAGGGAGAGGAAGTTAAGGGTAATCAGGCAGGCTGACTGGTTAGGGGTGATCAGACAGGCAGGTGAGCAGTTAAGGGTGATCAGGCAGGCCAGAGAATAGTTAGGGGAGATCAAGCAAGCAGATGAATGGTTAGGGTGATCAGGCAGGCAGGCAGGGGGGTTAGGGGTGATTAAGCAGGTAGGCAGGTGAGTGGTTAGGAGCCAGCGGTCACAGATTGTGAGAGGGTGCAGGCTGGGCTGAGGGGACCCTTCTCCCCTCCCTTCATGCATGAATTTTATGCACCAGGCCTCTAGTAGTTAATAATACTGTATTGAATACTGGAAATAAGTTAAGAGAGTAGATTTCAGGTGCTCTTTTTACACACACACACACACAAAGGTAATTTAACTATGTGAGGAGATATGTTAATTAGCCTGATTATAGAAATTACTAGAGGCCCAGCATGCGAAATAACGCAGGACTCATACCTGCCGTGCCACTGTGAGACCCCAGTCCCACGACACTCCAAGACTTATCAGTGTACCTTCTGGTAACTGGTTATTTGGTCGTTACAGCTTTATGGCCACTGGTCTTTTATAATATAGATTTTATCCTATATAATAAAACCCTAACATACAAATCAACTGAATGACAGAACAACTGGTGGCGAAACAACCTGCTGTGATGATGTGCACTGACCACCAGGGGATAGATGCTCTGATCGATAACTGGTTAGCTTGCTGCTGGCATCCAGCCGATCAGGACTGGGCAAGATAGGCTAGACACTCCCTGGAACCAATCTCCCACAGTCCCTCCCAGGCCTCTAAAATATTTCTTCTAATTAATTTCATTTCAGTGTGCACAAATCCATGCACTGGGCCTCTAATATGTATAAAAACATTGTTATACACCTTTAATAGATACAATTTTTATTATAAAAATTTAAAACTTATTTATGTGGAACTTTGATAGTAGTCAGATACTACTTTGGCTCTTCCTTATGCCCTGACAGCCACTTAAGCAATCTTGAGAAGGGAAGGGGGTGACTAATAGTTTTCTCCTCTGTTTGCTGTGTTCATTGAGAGAAAAATTTTGTGAGAAATGCTCAGTTATCTAGATGTCACCTAATCTCTCAGCTCCCTTTCCTCACAGCTTTAGAAGTTTAGGGGAGAATCAAGCTAAGAGTTTTGTAGCCCTTCCAGATCTCAGAGATGCTTATGTTGAAGGTAGCCAGTTACCAAAACCATTAATGTCCCTGGTTCCTCAGGTGCCCTTCACATTTTACTAACTGTATAGTATGTATACAAGACACTTGCCCTTTAGTAGGAAAATCCACTTGTGAATAATATTCCTAGCAATGGTCTCTGAGTTCATTAAGCCGGGCATTTCTCTGCTGGGGGTATAAGAAAGAATTTCTAATTACTCACATTTTGTTGCATTATCTATATATTACATTTCATTGAAGAAATTACACATTTAGGCTTATGGCTAAATGTCTTTTTATAAACAATTTATTTGGTAACTAGCTCCCAGATCAAGAAACAGGATATTTCAGTATCCTAGAAGCACTGCACCCCTCCCCCATGCTTTCTTCTAGTCATTAAGGAGTTAAGAGGAGACAAGTCCCAAAACCCAAGGATAACAATTGTCCTAACATTGAATAGCAGAGATTCATTTTGATTGGTTTCATACTTTATATATATATATGTATATGTGTGTGTGTGTGTGTATGTGTATATATATTTATATATATATATATATACACACACACATATATATACATACAGAGTGTATCTTTTCCCTCTGGTTTCTCTCATTCAACCATTGTTTATGAGATTTAGTCATATAATTGTTTATAGTTACAGAAATAGAGATCTTCATAAATTTTTATCAGTTAAGTCATAGATTCATTTGTCCTGGCCAGTGTGGCTCAGTTGATTGGGCGTGTCCATTGCAACCAAAGGTTGCCAAATCTATACAGGTCAGGGCATATGCCCACATTGTGGGCTCAATCTCCTATAGGGGTGTGTAGTAGGCAGCTGATGATGTTCCCCTCTCACATTGATGTTTCTCTCTCTCCCTCTTCCTTCATTTCCCTCTATAAATCAATAGAAATATGTATTGATTTTTTTCATCTCTTTTGGTTAGAGTATGTTGCACATGAAGAATTAGAATCCCACTGCTTAAGACAGTAATCAGATAAGAGAGTTAAAGAATGTCCCTGGCCACCCTGTCAAGCTATGTGAAGCTTCCAAGGTGTGGCTGTGCTCTCAGAACAGAGGCCTTTTCTAAGTAACCTTTTCCCTCAAGCTCAGCTCTGCTCATAACTCTTGGCACCTTGGCTGATTACTTCTCCTTTCTGTACCTCAGTTCCCTGAAGTTATGTTGTTTATTTTAAAAGAGAGAAGCTGTGTGATCTCCATGCTTTTGAAGACTAATATACTGTAGTTCTAGGATGACAAGGGTATTCTACACTGGGGGCTTTCCTCCAGTTATTGGTGACCTTTTTAAAATTGTGATAGGTACATTGCAGTCCCTGAGATAAGGACAAACGAGTAGATGTGGGTATGGAGGGGGCTAGCTTAAGCAATGGAAGACTACATTTCTTGAGGAATGCAGCATTCAGATTCTGTTATCTATAAAAGCCAGCAACCAAGAGATGCCGAAGTGGAATGCATATGTGTAAAATAGATACACCTTTTATTTTACCTGTAAATTTGGTTCTGACAGCAAAAGAGACACCATCTTCAGAAAGAATACCTTTATTTCTGAATCAGCTACGCATACTATGGAAATTCACAAATTTGAGTCTGTTCATCAGTGGCAAAAAATATGGATTATCTCTTTATGTTTCTTCTTTCTCTCCCCTCTTCCCCCTCCCCTCCTTCCTCTTTTCCTCTTCCTTACTCTTTTTAATCTATAAAACTTGATTCACTGGCGCAGGTGAATTTCAAAAATTAACATATTTTTAAAAATATATTTTACTGATTTGTTACAGAGAGGAAGGGAGAGGGATAGAGAGATAGAAACATGGAGAGAGAGACATCGATCAGCTGCCTCCTG
Organism: Lasiurus borealis; assembly: GCA_004026805.1. NCBI lineage: Eukaryota > Metazoa > Chordata > Mammalia > Chiroptera > Vespertilionidae > Lasiurus > Lasiurus borealis. Next base: position 15,376 of record PVJN01024701.1, read on the forward strand.
CACGCCCCCTACAGAGGATGTGCCCGAAACCAGGATGTGCCCTTGACCGGAATCGAACCTGGGACCTTTCAGTCTGCAGGCCGACTCTCCCCTCTGAGCCAAACCGGTTTCAGCAAAAATTAACATTTTTTGAAATCTTATATGCCAAGTACAGTGTTAAACACTTTATATACATTATCTTTCTTAATCCTTATCTTTTTTAATTCTATAAGGTAAATAGTACTGTTATCCTATTTCATGGAGGAGGAAACTGAGACTTAAAGAGATTAAGCTGAAAAAAAAGGTGAAGCTAATATTTAAATCCAGATATTTGTCCCTAGAACTCAAGGTTTCTATGTACAAGTTACATTAGCATCTAGGTATGGTGTGCAGAGTAGAGGGTGTTCCAGATTTTCTGACTCTTTTCTGTTGAATCCATGTATTTCACTTAATTACAGAATTAATCTAACCTTTTCTCTTGAACACAAACCTTCAAAGGGTATAGAGGTGTTAAACATCAACATGGGATTGTTTCTTCTACCTGGTGTCTGGGCAAGCAGCTGGAAGCTGAGAAGGAAATAGAGCAGCAGTATTTTTCTCCCTCGTGGCACAATCTCTAGTAAGAGAGAAACAAAGACTCATTAAATGTGAGAATTGGCCAAATATCTGGCCCACAGCTAACTCAGCTAATTTGAGGATGTCAGGGTGGCTGTACAATTGACCCCTCTGTGCTACTGAACGTCCTTAAGGGATGCTCCTGCTGGCCCTCTGGTTTGTGGTTATGTTTGCGGGGACATATTTTACACTTGCATGAAACCATGGTGGATTCCTTTAGCTAAATATAACATCTGGAGAAAGTAGCCTCCTGTCCACAGCCTGAGAAACAGACTCACTTTGTTGAGGACTCCAGGGGAAATTGAGTCCATTTGGTGCTTCTGACATCTCCTTTCATGTAATGAAAGCTCAGTCTGTCTAACCCCTGTTGGAACCAAGGTTTGGGCAAATATTATTGCTGCCACCTTCATCTTTTAATGCAGTGGCTTCAAAAACGGTGGCCAAACACTCACTGTCAAACCCTCTGGTTCCATGTTGTCTCTGAGAGGCATGCTCTAAAAAAATCCCACCAAAAATATAAATAATTTTCCCCACTTTCTCAGCACAAACTCAGATAAACTTGGGTGTGCTTTTTCTTAGAGAGAAGAGAGCAGTCCTATACTCTCTTCCTCCTTTCATTTAGCTGGAGCACACTAAGACTCTCAGTTGCATCCTTTTTTACAATACTCCAGTTAATTGTACTCCTGTCTTACCTTTATTATTCTAAGATTCTGTAGCAGAAAGCCAAGTTCAGTTGAGAAAGCTAGGTCAGATTCCTGATAGACCAGTAGCTCTCAACTTTGCCTGTTTGTGAGAGTCATAAAAAAAATTGTAATCTTGAATAGATAATAATTTTTAGGATAGAAAAAGCATGAACTATAAAAGAAAAAAAGATAAATTGGACTTCACCAATTCTTGGACTTTTGCTCTTGGAAAGACATTATTAAGAAAATGAAAGACAAGCCACAGATTGGAAGAATATATTTATAATATATATTACTAAATAATAATTTAAAAAGCTACTCAGATTTTTTTAAAAAGCTAAAAATTTTGATAGACACTTCACTAAAGAAGATACATAAATGGCCATCAAGCACATAAGATACTTAGTATCATTGGTCATCAGGAAAATGCAACTTAAAACTATAAGGAAATGTGCTACGTAGCATATATCTAGATATTAGCTTATCACTAGAATGGTCAAAATTAAAAAGATTACCGTGACGGTAATGTGTTTACCTATGCTGCCATCTTGGGTTTTCTCTCTCTCTCTCTTCCTTTTCTTTCCTCTCTCTCTCTTAAAAAGTCAATAAAACATTTGTGTGTGTGTGTGTATACATATATATATGTGTGTGTGTGTATATATATATCCTATTTAATAAAGAGGGAATATGCTAATTGACCCTCACACCATCACAAGGAAGGCGGTACCCATAGCCAATAAGGAGGGAATATGCTAATATGCCCTGCCCTTAAAGATGGCAGCACCCACAGCCACAAGATGGCAGCGCTCAGTCCCCTCAGCCCCACTGGGGTGGCAGGAAGGCAGCAAGGCCAGGCCCACTCCAAGATGGGCTCAGCCGCTCTGTGTGCCTGCCTCCATAGTCCCCAGTCCCCTCAGCCCCCCAGCCGCCCAAGGCTGGCCTGAAGCACAGACAAGCCTCAGATGGCGGCTTCCCAGCTGCCTAGGGCCACCAGAGGCTCAGGTAACCAGGGCCTGCTGAGGCTTGTGCTTCTGGCAGTGGCAGCAGCAGAGGTGTGATGGGGCGTCACTTTCCCCTGATTGCTGGGTCACCTCCCAATCCTGAAGGCTCCTGGACTGTGAGAGGGGGTAGGCCGGGCTGAGGGACCTCCCCCCTCCAGTGCATGAATTTTCATGCACTGGGCCTCTAGTATATATATAAACTGACAATAACAACTTTTAGTGAGGATGGATGGAATTCTCATGTTGCTGGTAAGAATGTAAAGTGGTACAACCACTTTAGAAAATAGCTTGACAGTTTTTTATGAAATTAAATATGTACTTACCATGTTACCCAGAAATTCTATGTCTAGCTATTTACCCAAGATAAACAAAAGCATATATCTAACAAAGACTCATACTTGAATGTTCCTAATATTGTGAGCTGAATAATGGTCTCCCCGCCTCTCCTTCCCAAAGATGTCCATGGAACCTATGGACATTATCTTATTCAAATAACACTTTGTACATATGATGAATTTGAGGATCTTATGATGGGGATATCATGCTTCATTATCCAGGTGGGTCCTAAATGCATTAACTAGTGTTCTAATAAGTAGGAGATGGAGGGAAATTAAAGACAAAGAGGAGAAGGCCATGTGACAGAAGTAGAGAGAAGCAGAGTAACAGAGAGAAGCTGCTAGGTCACTGACTTTGGAGGAAGAGGCCATGAGCTAAGGAATGCAGCTGGAAAAGGCAAGGAAACGCAACCACCCCAAGAGCCTCCTAAGGGACCACACCTTGCTGATACCTTAGTTTTGGCCTCGTAACCATTATTTTGGATTTTGGACCTCCAGAACTGTAAGAGAAAAAAAATGTATATTGTTTTAAGCAACCAAGTTTGCTTAAACAGATGAAAGGGAAAACATAGGTGGTATATTCATATATTAATACCACTCAGCAATAAAAGGAACAAAATGCTGATGACACAATAATGTAAATGAACTCTACAAATATTATACTTGTAAAAAGAAGCCAGACATAATGAGTATATTCTGTATGAGTCCATTTATATGAAATTTCAGAAAGGATAACTTTATAATGATAGGAAGCAAATCAGTGATTGCCTTGAGGCCATGGTGTGAAGGAGGGATGGACTGCAAATGGACATAGGGAACTTGTATGGCTATGGAAATACTATACAATCTTAATTATGATTGTGGTTAATGAGGATGTGCATTTGTCACAGCTTAGCATACTGTTTACCCAAAATGTACAAATTTTACTGTGTGTTTATTATGCCCCAGTAAAGCTTATTTAACAGATAATTTAAAAAAATACAGCACTCAGGGCAATTGAATCAGACTCTAGGATAGAGCCTCGATGATTCTGACACATGGCCAGGCTTGAGAACCACTGCTTGTAGACACTCTGGTTTCCACCTTTGGGAACCCAGAGCACAGAGCACATCTGAAATCATAAGATCCTATCTGAATGTGAGCCATGTTTGCCCGTCCAACAGACAGTTTTGGAACATCTAGGCTGGTTGGTCTAGGCCCATGGTCAGCAAACTGCAACTCGCGAGCCACATGCAGTTCTTTGGCCCCTTGAATGTGGCTCTTCAACAAAATACCATGTTGAAGAAATGGCATTAGAAGAAGTTTAAGTTTAAAAAATTTGGCTCTCAAAAAAAATTTCATTCGTTGTCCCGTTGATATTTGGCTCCGTTGACTTATGAGTTTGCCGACCACTGGTAGGCAACCCATTGTGGTTTTCCTACTTTATTCTTGGAGGGTGACAAAGGGTGAGTCTGACTTCAGATAAATTAAGTCATATTGCAGGAAATGGGGAATTTAAGAAGGGTGCTAAGGATGAAATGTAAGAGTTTCAATACTTTTCTCCAGGGCCCACAGATGTTAAACATGTCCTTTTCCCATTAGTAGGTCAGTCATGATACAATATCTAAAATAAAAAGAGAATTGACCAATCAGATTTCCTTTGGCACCAAAGAAATGGGTCTAGCTTTAAAGGAGGACAAAGGAGATTTCAGACTAAAAGCAGTATATATTCCCTAGGTAAGGAACCTGTGAATACCCTTTGGATTGGAACAGGATTTCCTAGGGAGTCTCTGAGTCTAGCTATTTGGCATATGCGAAGAGAGAGGATGATGATCCTGTAAGGAGACATGTGCTGTGGTGTTATCAAAAATAAGAAAAGAAGAAATGACCCAAAGAATGGATTTCCAATGTTTGTGTTCTGTCCTCTTGAGAAAGGGTTTAATTTAGAGATGTCTTTGGGAGAAGAAGTAGGTGAGTGTTTTTTCAGTCACAATCCCCCTCCTCTTCCACTGAGCTCAGTATCTGTTATTGATTGAATTTCCTCCACATGTTCACTAACAGCATTATGCAGTGCTTTACAGACAGCTACTCCATTTGCCCATTTTATCTTGTTGGTAGCAAAAATCTGTTCTGATTAATTGAGCTTTATTCTTTCATATCTGATGAAGCGATCTCTTTGAAAAAAAAGAATAGGATGTGAAGCTGAGCTGATTTGAGTAGGGAATGGAAGGCAGCCAGCTACTTCAAAGGTATCTCGACTGATAACGGGCATCAGGTTTGCTGCCAAAGCCAACACTGAAGGGAGCTTTGCAGCTAGTGCTGTTCCTGGCATTTTAGCTTTGGTGTCTGTGACACTAGGTCAGTGTCATCTGTATCCTCTCCCATTGGGCTTCTCTCTGGGTGGTCTAAGCTTTTTTTTTTTTTTTTTTTTTTTTTGGACTTAGGAAAATTCAGCTCAGAAGGAATGTGTGCATCAAAGATGCCTGCAGTTTTTTGCTTAGGTTAGTTTTTAGGTTTGCCTTTTTGGTGTTTTAGTTCTCAGTATCTATTTACCTTTTTTAAAGGAGCCTAAGTAAAATGCTATGTTTAAAAGATTGATAGTAAATGGTATGTCAATCTTTATAAATCAAGAGATGATTAAAAGAATCTGAAGAACAATTTAAAAATAGATGGAGAATGGGAAAGGGAGGTACAATGGACAGAAAGCCAAAGTGTCTAAATGCAACCTTGTATTTAAATATAACCCTAAACTAAAAGAGCATGTACTCAGTAAGCACTTTAGTGACAACTATAAGCACAGCATTATGCTAGGTGCCAAAATGTGCTTGAAAAAGTACACATTGTAAAGCAAGCATGTCAAACGCGGCCCATGGGCCACATGCCTCCTTAATTTGGCCCATGTTAGCCTTTGAGTTTGACATGCTTGTTGTCATTCCACTTATTTACACATTCAGGTTAGTCACAGATTAGGGAATTTTTACAAACTGAACCACTATGTACTTAGCATCCAGATAAAGAAAAGAATGTTACTACTATTTTATGAGTTACCTTCTTTGACTTCTATTCATTATCTCCTGAAAGGTGGCCATTATCCTGACTTCTAGCACAATAGAAGTATTTGCCTGTTTATTAACAAAAAAGTTATGTAAATGAAATCATATAATATTCTTTCAATAATTTAAATGTCATCCTGCTTTTTCCTGGCCTCCATTGTTTCTGATGAGAAGTTAGCTGTTATTTTTTTTTTGTTTGTTTCCTTCTTTCCTTCCTTCCTTTTCTTTATTGATTAAGGTATTACATATCTGTCCTTATTCCCTCTTTGTCGCCTACCCCTACCCCTTAGCTGTGATTTTTATCTGAAGGCTAAAAATGTTCCCTTGAATGTAATATTTGGGGGGTTTTATGGCTACTTTTTATCTTTGTCTTTGGTTTTCAGTAGTTTGACTCTGGTGATTCTAAGTGAAGTTTTCATTGTATTTACTTGGCTTGGATAAATACAGTATCTAAGTATCTTGGATCTGTGGGTAGTAGTTTCTCTTCACTTTGGGAAAATTTGTGGCAAATATTTTTTCCGTCCCATTTTCTCATCTTACTTTGACTCCAATTGCACATCTATTAGACTGCTTGATAACAGACATGCAGGCCATTGAGGCAAGCTTCTTTTTTTCTTCCTTAGTGCTTTAGATTAGATGATTTTTAAAGTTTACTAATCTTTTGTTGCATCAGTGTGCTATTAATAACTGTCCAATTAATTTTTTTATTTTAGATATTGTAGTTTTGAATTTCTGAATTTCTCTTTAGTTCTTTTTCACTTTTCCATATATCTGAAATTTCCTTATCTTCATTTGTTATTTTTAAAACATAGTTGGCACTTATTTAAACTTTCCTATGTATTGTTTTTAACACCTACACCATCTGTGGCCAGGTAGCTCAGTTTGAGCATTGGCCCAATAAGCCAAGGTTGCAGATTCGATCCCTAGTTAGGGCAATACAAGAATCAAACAATGAAAATAAATAAATAAATAAATAAAAAGTATCAACCAATGAATGTATAAATAAGTGGAATGACAAATTGATGTTTCCCTCTCTCTCTCTCCTTCCTTTCCTGTCTCTCTAATAATCTTTTTAAAAAGTAGTACATCTTTAAAATACTGTAGGGAAAACAAAAATAATATATAGAAAATAATGACTACTTGGAATTGGTATTAACATTTTGGTGTATTTCCTTCTAATCTTTTTTTCTATGTGTGCATTTTCTCTAGAAAATTAGGACTATATTGTGTATTAAGTTTTGTGTAAATTTTTAACATTTTAAGTGAACATTTCCCCCATGTGTTGTATTATCTTTAAAAGCATTGTTTTTTCATGATTGTATATAACATTCTGTCTTCTGGCTATCCCACAACTCACTCAGACATTCCTTATGGTTCTTTGTGGGCTATGTTGTTTTGTCTGTCTTATGGACCATGTTTTGGTACATTCAGAAGCAATTTAGAATCTCATATCTTCTTGGAGGTCACTTGTTTTTAGGGTGGCGAGGTTGCCTGCACTTTCATTTGGAAAGCACCTACTTCCATTTGACACAGGGCAAGGAACTGGGCTTTCTTCTCTCCTTCCCGTTTTCTTCCTCTTCCTGTCTTCCTCATTGTCCCTGAGCTCAGCTGGAAACCTAGACTTCAGAGCTACCTCTGAGCCTGGGCTCTCATAGCTCAATGGAGGTTTTTCACCACGCTGGGTTTCAGTTCTTTCATCTTTACTGAAAAAAATTACTCATATCCTCACTCTTCCTTTCCAGGATGTCATAGAAATCAGTAAAACCTGGAAAGAAAGTACTCTAAAAGTAGTAAAAAGACAAACAATAACTAACATTGGTGAGGATATAGAGAAAAGGGACTCATACACTTTTGGTTGGAATGTAAATTGGTGCACCCATGTGAAAACAGCATGGCAGTTTAAAAAAAAAAAAATTGTACTACCATATGATCCAGCAATTCCACTTGGGTATATATATCCAAAGGAATTGAAATTGTATCCAAAAATTTGTCTTCACTACCATGCCCATTGCAGTATTATTTACAATAGCCAAGATATGCTAAATGTCCTTGGATGGATGAATGAATTTAAAAAATGTGGCATATTCAGGAGTTGGGAAAAGTAGGTCTGCAGTTATTTGTATGGAAATAATACAATCCTATCTAATAAAAGGGCATATGCAAATTGACCATTCCTCCACTAGCCACCAGCCAATCAAAGTGAGTATGCAAATTAACCCAACCAAAATGGCTATGGCCACAGAGAGAGCAGGAGAGAAGCTTGGGTTACCCCTAGTGATGGAGGAAGCCAAGCGCCCAGGCCTCTGCTTAAGGCAACAAAGTTTCAGTGGCTGTGAGCAGAAGGCTTGGCTCCGCTCCAGGCTACAAAGTTTCAATTGTAGAAAATAAATAAATCCCAAATACCAGGGGTCGTGGGGGGGGGTGGGGGGGGGGACATGGCCAGCCTGCAAACCACCACAAGCCTCTCGCCTAGGCCATTCCACCCTGATCCAGCACACCCTTCAGGACAAACCAGCTGGCCCCTACCTGTGCACCAGGCCTCTATCCTATCTAATAAAAGAGTAATATGCAAATTGATCATCACTCCAACACACAAGATGACTGCTCCAATGTGGTCAAAAGATCCTGCCCCCAGGTGGACACAAGATGACCAGCAGGGGAGGGCAGTTGGGAGGGACCAGGCCTGAAAGGGAGGACAGTTGGGGGTGACTAGGCTGGCAGAGAAAGGAAGTTGGGGGTGACCAGACCTGCAGAGAAGGGCAGTTGGGAGGACCCAGGCCTGCAGGGGAGGCCAGTTTGGGGTGACCAGGCCCACAGGGGAGGGCATTTAGGGGCAAACAGGCTGGCAGAGGAGCAGTTAAGCATCAATCAGGCTGGCAGAGGAGTGGTTAAGGGTGATCAGACTAGCAGACAGAAGCAATTAGGGGCAATCAGGAAGACAGGCAGGTGAGCAGTTGGGAACCAGCAGTCCTGGATTGGGCCTAAATGGGCAGTCGGACATCTCTCAAGGTGTCCCAGATTGGAGAGGGAGCAGGCTGGGCTGAAGGACACCCCTCCACACCCCCCCCCCCGCATGAATTTCGTACACCAGGCCTCTAGTTAATTAATAAACAATACACGAATAAACTCTGCATTATGCATACTCAACTGTAAACCCACCTGTGCCCACTCCTGTATATATAGTGGAATTATTATTCAGCCATTAAAACAGACGGAAATCCTGCCATTTGTGACAGCACAGATAAACCCGGAGGGCATTGTGTTAACTGAAATAAGCCAGACAGAGTAAGACAAGTACTGTATACATCATTTACATCTGGAATTAAAACACACACACACACACACACACAATTCTTAGAAACAGAAAATAGAATGGTGATTGTCAGGGGGCAGGGAAAATGACATTTTCAGTTATAAGAGTAAGTTTTGAGGATCTAAGTTAATAATATAGTATTGTGTACTTAAAAGTTGCTGAGAGTAGATTTTAAGTATTCTTACTACAAAAAGAAAAGTTAATTATGGAGGTGTTAATTATCTTCATCTTGGTAATCTTTTTCCACTGTGTGTGTGTGTGTGTGTGTGTGTGTGTGTGTGTGTGTGTAAAGCCATCTTGTTGTACACTTTAAATATATACAGTTACTACTTGTACATTATTAGTTATAGTTAAGAAAAAGTAGCTATACTTTTTGTAACTAAAGTAACTATACTTTGGTTATGTTTATGTACAAGAGTGCATCTTGGGCCTCCTCCCTGCAAAGGTGGTCTTTGCCTCTCTAAACTAATCTTGTTTAACAGTATGTTATTATGTAGGGTAGAAAGGAAATACAGAAGGCAAACTGGGAGATCCAGTCTCCAGCTTTTAATCATCTCTTCTCCAAAGCCAAGGTAATCCAAGCCTTCTCCCCACATAGGCATTGCATCCTTTCCTGCCTTGCTTCCTACTATGACCTTGTTTTCCTTTTGATGCTCATTTTGCGGGTGGAGAGGAGAAAAGAAGCCTCTGTGTTTGCAGTTCTTGGGTCAGTGGCCTTTCTTGGGCTTTTGAATTTTCAGGAAGAAAACTGTATAGCCCACCTGACTCTTCTTTCATTTCATTTTTTTTTTAAAGCACCATTTTATTTAAATCCAGGAACACAAATACCACTACCAGTTCAAGCAGTTCAACTGAGTAAATATTATTGGATTGTTCGTCATTGTTCCCTCTTCAACTTGGCACTATAAAATGGCTGCAGAACAAGCTTAAAATATGTTTCAAGGTTTTAAATGTATTACATCTTAGTTGGATAGATAGCCCATAGACTTCAGAAACAGGTTACAACTTAAAATGTCAATTTAATGAGTGGTGCAGATAATTAGTCACCTATAGGAGTTTGGAAAAGGAACAGATTTGTAAGAGGTGAGTCAGGCAAGCTCCACAGAAGGGAAAGAATTTGGCTGATGTTCTTTTAATTATTGCTTCAGGATTCTTAATTATCCATCCATTTCTTATCTTATGGAAATAAGTTTTGAATATTTTTTAATATATTTTTATTGATTTCAGAGAGGAAGGGAGGAGAGAGAATTAGAACCTCAGTGAGAGAAACACATTGATCAGCTGCCTCCTGCACTTTCCCTAGTGGGGATCGAGCACACAACCCAGGCATGTGCTCTGACTGGGAATCGAACCCAAGACCTTTTGGTCCATGGGATGATGCTTAATCCACTGAGCTACACCAGCTGGGCTCTTTTGAATATGTTCAGATTATCTGGTGCCAACTTCCTCTCTTGCTTCTTTGTCCCCATTAGAGATGCCACCCCTGAGGCCAATCTGACAGCAGCAGAGGCTTTATGTTGGCCAGCAATGGGGAAAGACATGTGGGTTGAGCTTAGAGCCTGAGTGTGGAGGGTTTTGAATGTCAGTCCAAGGACTTCAAGCTACTAGTCCAAAAGAGCCATTGGCCATTTCAGGTAGGGCAGTGAAATTCTGAAAACCATGATTTGCAGTGGCATTGATGGTAGTGTTAAAGTGGCTTAGGATGGAAGAAACCATTTGGGACCTTATTACAATAATTAAAGGAGATAACAGAACCCAGGTCTTGGATATGGCCGTGGAAACTGAATGAGTGGGGTTTAGTAAGAAACATAACAAGGAAATTATAGGTAATAATACCCAATGACCTGATGTAAGGTAGACACTGGTAAATGTGAGAAGATGGGTCAAAATCCATTTAGTCATACTCCGAATGTTTGCAGTGTGCCTCTTGTGTTTCAGGCACTGTGGTAGGCACTAAACTACAGCAGACAACAAAACAGGGAAATGTCCTTGCTACATGAAGCTTATATTCTAGTCAGAGAAACAGAAAACAATCAAATAAACCAGAAATATATAACATATCGGTGATGATAAAAGTAAAGCAGGGTGAAAGAGGATGAGAGGGTTGGGGCCATTGCTGGCTTATAGGGGGTGTTCAGGAAAGGCTTCATTGATTAAACTGGCATTTGAACTGATTCTGCAAGGATTTTGTTAGTTAGCTCTCCAAGGAAGGTAGTTCAGGCAGAGAAAACAGCATGTCTAAGGCCATGAGACAAGAGTGTACTTACCTGGTTAGAGAAACAGCGATGAGGCCTTGTGCACAGTAGACAAGAAGAGCCGAAGGAGATGTGGTTGGGGATTGGTGGCAGGCTGCCATGGGAGGGGCTTTGGAGGCCATTGAAGAGCCATGTGAGGATTTGGAACAGAAGAATGAAACATCTGACTGCTGTAAATAGGATTATTTTGGCTTCTGTATTAAGACTGAAGGAGGAACCAAGTAGGAGCAGCATAGGAAGGACAGTTGAGGAGACTTCAGTGAAGAATTCAGGTAGAGATAATGGTGGACTGGAACAGAATGGTAGACGTGTGATACTTATGAGAGGATGTCCGATTCTGGGATGTGTTTTAATAATGGACCCAATAGGACTTCATGCTGAATTGAATGTGGCATGTGGGGAGAAGAAGGGCCAAAGGCAACTGCACCCCTTTTAGCCTGAGCAGTTGGAAGTTGGAGTGGCCATTTACTGGGGAAAGTATGCAAAAGAGCCACTGATTCAGGCCAGCCCTGTACTTAGTGACGCATCAGATTGCCAGCAAAGAGTGACTTACGGTGGATCACCCCGTTTAGGGGTAGCAGAGGTGGGGCCAAACCTACCCATTCTTCTCACTCCGTCCAATGTTCTGTATAGGACACAACACCATATTTCCTGAGTTCAGTTTTAGACATGGCAAAGTGAAGATTCAGTAAGGATTGGGGCCGGAAGGGAGATTTGGAAATTAACCACATAAAACTGATATTTGAAGCCGTGAAAGTGACTATTTGGAGAAAAGTGCATTTGAGGCCTAAAGAAAGGACTTTGAAAAGGCAGCATGGAGGACAGAAAAGCAAATTAAAATGTGCAAACGGGAAATGAGAATAACATGGCTCGTAGAACTTAAATGAGAAAGAGACCACTCAGTAATGAGTACTTTGAAGGGATCAGAAGAATGGGATCTGAGTAAATGTCATTAAATTTGGATTTTTGAGTCTTGGGAGACTACAGTGTCCTCAACAGAACCTCCACTCGCATTGTAAGCATGTTCTTATCTTTTTAGCTAATAGTGAGAAGGAATATAATAGCATAAGCCTGACACAGTGAGTTACCAAAATAATAATAATAATAATGATAATAATAATCTCTTCCAACTCTAGCATTACCTTCTTGTGAGCTTTGCACAAGAATTTGACCTTTCCAGTCCTCTGTGTGCCCGTCTGTAAATTGAATGAAAAATCATCCTTTTCCACTTTGCCTCCTGGCAACAGTGTGAGGAAAACCTTGAGAAAGGATATGAAGCTGCTTTAGAAGAGAAATGTTGCATAAATCAAGATAGGTTTTTCCAGCTGACTTTAACAAATTTTTAGTTTTAAAAAAAGTCTTGATAGAGTCATAGAAAACTTTCTATTAGGAATACGTATATTAAATGCAGAACACATTGACCAATAAAATAGACGTTCTTCTTTGAAACAACATGAAATATTTCAGTATCATTTTGATTAAATCTTGCTTAATTATCGTGTCCATTAGACTTATCAAATCCTGCCCAGGCTTTTAAATTAAATTTAATTTAATCTTGTAGCCACAAAAGAATTGCCCTTGCCCCCAAGGCCACATCTTTCAAGCATTCATATAGGTTAGCTTGGTCCCTCAGATGAAACACAGGGTGAGGTTTGCCATGCTGCGTTTGGAGCAGTATGTCTGTTTCAGAGCTGCAGGCTGAAGCCTCAGTGGAGTGGAGTTTTGTCCTTCTAATCCCCTTCAAATAACACTATAGGAAGATCAGGAATGGAAATTAATTGTACCTGCTGGCATTATTAAAGTTATCAGTGCACATCCTCCCTTGGGCCAGGAAGATTAAAAAGGGCGTTGTAATCAGAGCAGATGATTTCTGATGCATGGTGTGGGCTTCTTCCCCAGGTTAGATGTGAAGACGTGATCTGAGCTGGTTGCTCTGGCCTGATGCCACATAGCTGGGGGCTGTGCAGCCCTGGAGGAGTCAGGCTCCTGCTCTCTCTGGATCAGAGGTCTCTTAGGTGGACAGTCAGGCCTCTGGTTGAACACTAGTGGACGCAGGTGCACATTCCTGACTGGAAGCTGCAGCCAGGTGTCTTGGTTCTGCCAGGCCTGAGGGTCACACCTTGTTCAGCTTCAACCTGAGGGAAATAAGGAATTGTGGTGCTGCTCCCTGGGGATTCGGTTGGTCCTAGCAAGCATTTATTAAGTGCTTTCCCCACGTACCATGCCAGGCCCAGACCCTCCTGCCTGCATGCCTGCTGTGGTATTTGCTGCTTTGGAGAAGAGAGGCCCCTGCTGTAGTTTATGAATCAAAGGAGACCATGATCGGGGAGGTAGAGTTTTTTCTGAGCTTTCACACTGACTGACAGTGTAACCTAACTTTTTACCATGGACTAGGTTTTCCTTCTAATTTGTGAAATAAGGGTTTCTAATCTTTCCAAGATTTCTCCCTGAAATTCATTCATTAAGTGGGGGAACTTTTATGAAAGTGCTTTATAAAAATATTAGATACCATACCAATGTGGGGTATTGTAATAGTTCACTCAACACATAGTCACTGAGTTTTGACTGTGTGTGACACATTACCAGGTATTGGGCAGATGGCATGGCATGGCCCCTAACCTAAGAGCACAATCTCGTGGGAGAAACAGACATGCAAATGAGCAGTGAAGTAACAGATTCTTGAGTGGAGGAAAGTATGATGTGAGCTTTGCCTTATGAAGTCCTTTGAGTCTTAAGGAGGAGTAGCGGCTGGGGATGGTGTTATATAGAGAATCCTGGGAGATAAAACAGCTTATGCAGAAAATAAGGGGTGCAGACATGTGGACAGTGTTCTAGAATGATAGGTCCTGTGGGTGAGGATGGCTGAACACCAGGCCTATGTAGGAGATGGCAAGCAATGAGGCTGGCCTTGCATGCCACATTAAAGAGCTTACACTGAACTGAAGCCTGCATAATGTCATTGTTGTTTCATTTTGTTTTTTGAACTTTCCATTTTGAAATAACTTCAGACATAGAGAAAAGTTGGCACAACAGTACAAAAATTCCTATATACCCTTTCCCCTAATTCTACTAATGTAAAAATCTCATATAACTACAGTGTGATGATCAAAATCAGGAAAAATTTAGGGCATGCATGGGAGTGAGGGGTGGGGGTGGTCAATGGGAAGATATGTACACATATAATACATTAATTAAAAAATTTTTAAAAATCAGGAAATTAACATTGATATAATGCTATTACATAAACTTATCTAAGTCGACTTCACTAATTACCCATTAATGTTTAATTTCTGGTTCAAGGTTCAGTTCAGGATCACACATTGTGTTAACATATACCATTTCTCCTAGTTTCATGACTGACACTTTTGAGAGGACTAGCCAGATATTTTGTAGACTGTCTCAATTTTATTTTATCTGATGTTAAGCAAATTTGTTAAGAATTACCATAGGAGTGATATTGCATATTCAGTGTTTAATATCAGGAGGCACTTGTTGATTTGTCCATTACTCATGGTGATGATTTTGATTGCTTAGTTAAGGAAGATGTCTGCCAGATTTCCTTTACTATAAGTAACTTGCCCTTTGCACTTCAAGTATTTTGTGAGGAGAATCTTTGAGACAGTGTTAATAGCTCATTTCTTCTTATTGTTTGCCTACTACTTTTTAGCATCTATACATGCTTTTTAACTGAAACAATTCCAGTAGTGGGTTTTACCAATAGAGTACCATGGACAGATTTGATTGTTAGAAAGATTACTCTGAGAAGTTTGGATGTGAGGGAGATTAGAAAAATGAGAGCAGTTACAAAACTATTGTAGCAGTTCATTTAAGAGATAATGGGTACTGAATTAATGCAATGAGAGGACGGATGGAGAAGATGGAAGAGACAGTCCAGCTATATTTGGAATCAGAATGAGAAGGGCTTAAATTTTGTATTGTTGTGTGTATATGTATGTGTGTGTGTGTGTGTGTGTGTGTTTTGTTTTGTTTTGTTTTGTTTCTAATGCTGGAAACATTCTGAGATAGGAAAAACACACACCATATTTTCTCTATGTAATCAACCTATCACCTTCTAAGAACCACAGTAGCTGACTTTGTTCAATATGTTGTAGGTCTCATTTAATGATGTTTCACAGTGTTGCTTCTCCTCTTGGACAGCTCTTGGACCAAATTCCTTTTGTTTAACCCAGAGCCGTTTCTAATGTCCAGTGCAGATGTGCTCACTATTTGTGTTAG
>PVJN01024702.1:0-30838 GCA_004026805.1 Lasiurus borealis
GAAGCCGTTGGAAGAAACAATATTTTGCTCCAAGTTGAATTTCTCTGTTTTTGCCCACAGCCTCGTCACGTGTTCAACATGCTGAAGAAGTATGTCCGTGCTGAGCAGAAGGACAGGCAGCACACCCTGAAGCATTTTGAGCACGTCCGCATGGTGGATCCGAAGAAAGCCGCTCAGATCCGGTCCCAGGTGAGCACAGCGGGTGGTGATCCCCTGCAGCTTCGAGCAGCCAGTGTTCTTGGTCTTGGAGTGAGATTTTCAATATTCCCAGACCAGCTCTGGCTCTTGTGCAGCTACCCTTTAATAGCTGGTAAATTAATTCTAAAGGCTTGTCTTGAAGCAACATGTGGTTTGTCAACTTCTGAGTTATTAATACGGAACATAAACATTTTCAATGTCTGCTGCAATTGATTCTTAAAGGAACCACTTTAATCTCATGACTACAATGAAGAACACTAACGGTATATAAAGCAAAACTGCTCCATTGGTTCAACTACATCGTGGTAGGTAAACCAAAACTCACAGTGATTGGATATAATGTGAGCCGATAAGTCCTGTAATAAGTATGTTTTATATTCCTCCATTCCCAACTGGCATCTACCTCTGGAAAAGTGAAATTCCTACATTTCTTTAAACAGGAGGATTTAAAATATATCTATATTTTGTTTCATGAAATATCCAAGTCGAGTTAAAATATGTTCTCACCTATTTCCAAATTTGCAAAGACAAAACTGGGACATCAGATGTTATTTAGGGTCCTCAGTAGTAAGAATCAAATGGATGAAATGATCTTTTTAGTTGACTTTAGACTGTATGGTTGCAAGCATACAATATAATGAGGAGTTTAAAGCAGCTCTAAAGTGAGAGAGACAAAAAAATGGGAGAAGAAGGAACGAAAGGATGCCCTTTAAGGTAATAAGTTTCAGCAGCGTTTTGGCAGTTTCGTTTTGAAGTTTGTATCTGTCCGCGATGCCTGGTAAGGAAGATAGCCATTCCTTATTCCGGAGATGGCTTAACCTGGAAGTGTCTTCCTTTGATGCAGGTGATGACGCACCTCCGTGTGATTTACGAGCGCATGAACCAGTCCCTCTCCCTCCTCTACAATGTTCCCGCTGTGGCCGAGGAGATCCAGGATGAAGTCGGTAAGTACGCTGGTCTTTGGGTGCTGCTGTGCGTATCACACGTTCCGCTCTGGTAGGAGGAAATCAGAGGAGGTGTTCATCCGCATCAGCCATCACCCATGTTCTCATGTGTGGAAGGAGAAAGAACAGACTCCTTTTTACGGTGAAACTCGTGGGGCTGGAACTAGCTCTTCCCTTAGCAATCGCTTGGGTTCTTCACTATCCATATTCACAGAAGTAGAAATACGTATAACTTGGCTTAGTGTATATCTCTGCAATAACGAACCATTTATTACTGGATTTGACTTGTCAGCAGTTGTCTTCTGATTCTGTCAGTCTTCTAAACATCACGTCATGGTGCTTTGTAATGTTACAGTTTAATGAAGATAACCCTTCATCTTTTTTTTTTAATATATTTTATTGATTTTTTTACAGCGAGGAAGGGAGAGGGATAGAGGGTTAGAAATATCAATGAGAGAGAAACATCCATCAGCTGCCTCTTGCACACCTCCTACTGGGGATGTGCCCGCAACCAAGATACATGCCCTTGACCGGAATCGAACCTGGGACCCTTGAGTCTGCAGGTTGACGCTCTACCGCTGAGCCAAACCGGTTAGGGCAACGCCTCATCTTTTAATGCTCTGTTGTTGTAACCTGTGTGTCGCATTATATCCCCGTTTTATAGGTGAAGAGCTCAAACTTACAATTTAAAAAGTTTCTAGCCTATGTCACACTTATCATCAGTAGCACAGCAAAAGCACAAAACTGGGACTTCTGACCTTGAGGTTGTTGTGATATTCAGTAGCTCACAACTTTGTTGGAAGCCTTCCCCTACCCACAATAGCCATGGTTATTGTCTGAACCACGTTGTTGTTTAAACTTAATTAAACGATGCGCCCATAATCTTTCATTAAGCTTTTATTTTGCAATAATCATACACTCATAAGAAGTTGGAAAAATAATACAAAGTCTAGGGTGCACATAACCCACTTCCCCAATAGTAACATCTTTTTAAAAATATATATTTTATTGACTTTTTTACAGAGAGGGAGGGAGAGGGATAGTTAGAAACACTGATGAGAGAGAGACATCGATCAGCTGCCTCTTGCACGCCCCCTACTGGGGATGTGCCCGCAACCAAGGTATATGCCCTTGACTGGAATCGAACCTGGGACCTTTCAGTCCTCAGACCAACGCTCTATCCATTGAGCCAAACTGGTTTCATCCAATAGTAACATCTTACATGACTGCAATACATTATCAAAACCAAGAAACTGATGTGTGTTCCTTCTGTGTCCCTGGTTCTCCTAATGACATGTAGAATAAGTTCTCCCATCCCTGTTTTTCCTGGAGAAGGGAATAAAGCATCACATAACATAATTCCTCACAAAGCACCAAATGCCCATATTTATTTAACTTTACCTCACAAAAGTACAGGGATGCCAATTATGCTAGTGGATCTTTCAACATAAAAGAAATGTATGTCACCCTGGAGATTTGGTGCATAAACTGTCCATAAATAATCAATATGTATGTAGTATATCTCTCTCTGTAATAAATCCTGCCCTTTATTAATTGGGTTGGAAATAGATGCAGGTTATCTGAAATTGGAACAGCCAGCTTATTACAGATCGGTAGATCCATTACAGGCATTTCTCCTTGCAGTGGTCCAAATGGTTCCTGGCTTGCTTTTTACATTTTGTGCCAAAGCTCTTCTACTCTCTTTCTTTTTTTTTAAATAAATTTTATTGATTTTTCACAGAGAGGAAGGGAGAGGGATAGAGAGTTAGAAACATCCATGAGAGGGAAACATCAATCAGCTGCCTCCTGCACACCTCCCACTGGGGATGTGCCCACAACCAAGGTACATGCCCTTGACTGGAATCGAACCTGGGACCTCCCAGTCCACAGGCTGACGCTCCATCCACTGAGCCAAACCAGTCTCGGCTCTTCTACTCTTTCTTTTCTAATTTAATACTTCCTTGTAAATATTGTTTATATTCTTATCTTAAGTGTTTGGCGTGGGTCAGATGATGATGGTCTGGTTAGTCCTATGTGTTAACAAACAGAATCAGGTGTGCTTCAGATTACACGCTTTGAAAAGAAACTATTTCATCTACACTTTTTGCTTAAAAGGGGGAATCCACTGACAAGCAAGATCTTAGGAGGAGAGTCAGTAGAGTTTTTAGTCTACACCATGGATGGAAGACAGGATTTCCCATTCATTTTTTACTCTATTTAAAGTTTCTTGAAGAACTGGATATTCTTATTAGATGTATTTTTAGGATAGACGTATATAAGGAGCCTTTAAAATACTGTATATTAAGTAAGTATAAGGAAATCTTCCAGTAAGTTGCAGAAGAGACTAAATCAAATAAATCATCACTTTCTTAATGAACTAAAGCTCAAATCTTCTAGATGTGGGCATCTCTGCCTTAGAGCTATGCTAACAAGCTATTTTCATGTATGTGTGGCTGTCACTGAGGTGAGGTCAATAGCACCAAACTATAGAATAAGCCATTACACAGGACGAGAAAGCTGATGACCACTAATAATTTACTCTTACCCAGTAAGTACGGTTGACTCTTTCTAATTAAATTATCAGGAGTTTTTTATTCAGCAAGATAGTACTAAAACCGTGGCCACTAATGAGACACACTTCCACAGAACAGACAGAGAGTTCAGTATCTTGAGTGTTGCAAAATGCCTAAGGACAGGGCAACAGAAAACTTCAAATCTGCCGAGACCGGTTTGGCTCAGTGGATAGAGCGTCGGCTTGCGGACTGAAAGGTCCCAGGTTCGATTCTGGTTGGGGGCATGTACCTTGCTTGAGGGCACATCTCCACTATGGGGTGTGCAGGAGGTGGCTGATTGATGTCTCTGTCTCATCGATGATTCTGACTTTTTATCTCTCTCCCTTCCTCTCTGTAAAAAATCAATAAAATATATTTTTAAAAAAAAAGGAAAACCTCAAATCTCAGTGATGAGGAGGATATGCAGATCATTAAAATCATGGAATTTTTTTTCTGCAAAATAGAAAGGCTCAACTATACAGTTGGATGAACAGCGTGTTATTTTCTAATACTTTTGTCATTGTAAGTACACTAGATACCAAATCCTGAAAGATAATCTTTTTAAAAATCTTCCCTGCCTTATGTTTAAATGGGTGTTTTCAATCCAAAGAGAAGCTGGCAGTGATGACCTTCCATTAAGGAGACGTGCGCACCATTTGAGCTGCTAACACCAAAGCTAAAGAAGCGAGCGCTCCCTGGAGAGAGTGGCTTTTCTGAATTGAGTTTTGAGTTGTTTCCTGCAGTTGTTCTTCGCTGGAAGGAACATTTAAAAATAACTCATTTTCAAAGTGGGAATGCGCATGAAATAAAATTGACGATGGGTGCCGATTGTTTAAGCTGAGAGGCACTTGGAAGTTCTTTGTAATATTTTAAAATGCTGAGAAAACCTGTACACTATGGCTTATTGTTTGAAAGGCACCCTTCAATCCAAGGGGAAAAAAAGCAGAATAAGTTAACAATTCCCTCTTTACTCTTAAGATTTATTTTCTTGTTGATGCCCTTTCTTGACTAACCATCATACATAAAGATGCTTAAAATGCTCAGTAGTATTTTTCCATTGCTTTTTAGAGAGAGTAGGAGGGAGAGAGACAAAGAGAGAGAAACATCCGATGTGAGAGAGACGCATCGATTGGTTGCCTCCTGCATGCGCCCCAATTGGTTGCCTACCCCTGGGAGGAGCCTACAACCGAAACACGTGCCCCTGACCAGAATCGAACCCAGGACCCTTCACTCTGCAAGTCAACTTTCTCTATCCACTGAGCCACACCGGCGAGGGTCCCCCTTACTATTTAAAGTGTCTGTTTGGGGATTTTATTTTTTATTTAGCAAATGATGGCCTCCTTATTTGAAAGAAAATATACCTCCTCTTCAATGTCCGTGTTCTGTTTCAATCACCTTTGAACCCTTCAAAAAACCAGAATCCCCCCGTTTCTTCTGTTTCTTGGCTCAACCTTTGCTTCATAAAATTGCGTTTTCACAATGATTGGCCCTTTCTGCCCTTTGTAGTCTCCCTTAAATCTATGCTAAAAGGATTCCGTTTTTCTCTCACTCTTGGCTCTGAGGTTATTTATCAAAGTGCTTCATTTTGCAGCTACCTCAAGGCTAAAAATACTGTAGCTTTCAATTTAGAGCTGGCTCTTTCACAGAATGCTGTAATGACCAATTTATGAGAAAGGCAAGAGGAAGGAAAGGGGACAGGAAGGCATCATGTTCTAGCCTGTTCTTTTTTTCTTTTAGCAATCAACATTAATAAAAAAAAAAAACATGAATTATTAGAAACTGGATGTTGGAAGGAGTCTCTGGCAGAATAAATCCAGAATGGGGTGGGATGGAGATCTATGGCAGGAGATCAAGAAACTTCTGCTAAGGAACGAATGCTTATAATTTCTGATTACAATTTCACTGTGGCCACGTGACCAGATGTTCTACTCTTTGGGAGAAAACACAGCCTGCCAATTCCAAGGACAGTGTTTCCATTCTCTGTCCCTAATAAACCTATTGATTTGGGGATTTAATGAATTCAAAGTAGTCTAGATTTAAAATTGAATATTTGCAGCACTAGCCAGACCAACAGAAGAGCATTCATTACTACCGAGAATTTTATGCATCCTTATGCATAATTGTTAGTTGAGAAAGGGCATCAACAAGAGAAGAAATCATAAAAGTAAAGAAAAAAATATTAACTTTTTCTTTTTTTTTCATAAGAAATTACTTTTCAGTGTATGTAGGTCTTATAGCTTATAGTTGATTTGAGTATTTGGAAACAAGAACATTTATTTATATCATAAACTACCAAAGATGTGTTTCTTCTCTTCATAGGGTTAGTTCTTCCAAAATAGAACCACTCATTTTATCTTTTCTTTATCTTTTTGAATTAAGGTATAATTGATATGTAATATTATATTAGTTTTACATAATGATTCCATGTTTATGTACATTGTGAAATGATCACCCCAAGAAGTCTAGTTAACATTCATCACTATACATAGTTACAAATTTATTTTTTTCTTATTATGAAGACTTTGAAGATCTATTCTCTTAGCAACTTTCAAATATGTAATACTAGAGGTCTGGTGCATGACATTCGTGCACTCAGGGGGTGGGGAGGGGTCCCTTAGCCCGGCCTGTACCCTCTTGCAGTCCCGGACCCCTCAAGGGATGTCCTTAGCGCTGCCATGGAGGCAGAAGAGGCTCCCGCTACCTCCACTATGCTCCCAGCCATGAGCCCAGCTTGTGACTGAGGGGCACTCCCCCTGTGGGAGCGCACTGACCACCAGAGGGCAGCTCCTGCATTGAGCGTCTGCCCCCTGGTGGTCAGTGCATATCATAGCAGTTGTTCAGCTGTTCTGTCGATTTGCATATTAGCCTTTTATTGTATAGGATAGTAACATTAACTGTAGTCACCTGTTCTACATTACATGTTATAGCTGAAATAGACATGTTATAGCTGAAAGTTTGTACCTTTTGGCCCCCTCCTCATCTGGCAGCCACCACGCTGTCCTCTGTCCTATGAGCTTGGTCTTTGCTTGTTTGGTTTTTTAGATGTGATATATAAGTGAGGTCATATGGTATTTGTCTTTCTCTATTAGATTTATTTTATTTCACTTAATGCTCTCAGAGTCTATCAATGTTGCCACAGAAGACAAGATTTTATTTTTTATGGCCGAGTAGTATTCCATTGAGTGTGTGTGCGTGTGTGTGTGTGTGTTACATCTTCAACCATTCATCCATCAGTGGACATTTAGTTGTTTTTATATCATGGCTATTGTTGATATCGCTGCAGTGAACGTCAGGGTACATGTACCTTTTGACGAAACTCAAGCAGATGCTTGGTGAGCTTTCCTTTGAATCATGACTGTGGCACAGTAGTTTAGTCTGTTTTCATACCACACATTCTCTTATGTGTGTGTGGGGGGGGGGGGATTTGTACCAACTGGGTGAAGCCTGTGGCAGTGCCCCCACTCCAGCTCTGCTGGTTTCTGGGATGAGTCAGTGCAGTTCTAGCTTCTTCGTATTAACTCGCCAGCGTTGACGTGTGGCCCTGTAATTTGAATAAACAGCCAAAAAGGAACCCTGACTAACACGATTGGGCAGTGAAGTCAGACCACAGGGGTGGCCGCTAGACCGCTTCCTGGCAGGAAACCCGGCGGCAGATGTGTCCTGGTCTTATGTCCGTGGTGTCCTGGGAACAACCAATGATTTCAGACTGGAACAAGCGTTGGTTATTTTGTGTTTCGCCAGCAGCTGCCTGCAAGGCCCATATTTAAAAAGAGAATAAAAATTAGAGTGATGTGCGCCCCCCTGAGTAGAGAGACGTTCAAATGGAGATTAATGTGGAAATGTATTTCCACAAAGACGGACGGTGGGAAGGAGAGCAGTATGTTCCCACGTGGGAGAGTTGGGCAGGAATACTAATTTGCGTCTTACTGTTCCACTCAAATAAATATGACGAGGTATTTCCCCTGTAAATCCCATTACTCTGTTAACAGTTCTTCTGTCGTATACACAGGAAGTGAAAGACAGTGCGGTATAAAATCTCATCTTAAATAGGTGATCATTCCAAATTATGAGGCATGTCCATAGAAATGTTGACTCTGTATAAATCAAAACACTATTCAGAAGAGTCTTTTGGATTTGGAGCGAGAGACAGAGGGTAAAAGCCCAAGACCAGGTTGTTACTTTATTCCACTGCCTGCTGATAGATCCATTGGCCTAAGACAGGGGAATGAAAAGTAATTTAATGTGCTTAGCTTTTTTTAAAAAAAAAATAAAGATTCCTTTACATGTGCTCATGAAAGCTTATGTATTCCTTTGAAACAGCAAGCAATGACTCCTCATATTGCCTCTGTATCTTTACTTTTGCTTTGGGTGGCATTTAGATTAGTCTGTCCAGCCCTTGCAAGCAAACAGAGGGACTAGCGTTCAGCTTCCTCTTTGCCATTGAACTTGATCAAGCTGCCCCTCAGGCCAGTAGAGACCAGAGATATTATCCTCTTACAAAAAGAAGGAACAGCTGCAAGTGTCCTGCCTCTCAGAGGCCATCGCCCGAGCCAGCCTGGCCCTGGCAAACTGTTCATGTCTGCTCTTGCAGAGGCTGTGATAGGGGAGCGAAGCTCTGAGCCTACAGCTTCTGAAGCTTCGCCAATTTTTGCAGGAACTTCCGGGGGCCTGAGCTGGGGGTGCCAAAGGGAACATACCATATTAATATGTTATACTTATTAGCATTCCAGAGTGTTTTTAGCTAGGAAACTCTAGATGCAAACCCAGTGTCACATTCCAGACTTGGGGCAGGGCGTGTGGGAAGGTTGAGAGAAAGGTTGCCATTTAACATTCTAAATTAGTTTGCTTTTGCAAAAACCTGTGTTCATTTTGTGGATGATTGCTGAGCCTCGGAAGAATAAAAATGAGCTTACTCTCAAATGAGAGTCGATATATTAAAGGAAAGTTGCCCAGCACACCCTTATGGATGTGACATACACTGTCAGAAGAGTATTATCTATGTGGATGGACTTGAACGCCCCTCTACAGTTGTGTTCTGAACTGTTTTACTGTTTTTGATTAAAAAAAAAACAACAACAAAGCAAACAAACAAAAAAATAACGATGCCACGCATGATTTAAGGTGAAAACCTAAATGAATTGTATTTGATTATAAAATACAACAGCTCCATTGCTGTGGCTCGGTTAATAGAGTATCAGTCCATGGACTGAAGGGTCAAGGGTTTGAATTCTGTCAAGGGCATGTACCTCGGTGGCAGACTCAATCCCTGACCTCAGGTGGGGCACGCGCAGTAGGCAACCAATTGATGTATCTTTCTCACATCAATGTTTCTCTCTCTCTGTTTCTGCCTCTCCCTTCCATTCTCTCTGGAAAATCATTGGGGAAAAAAATATCCTTGGTTGAGGTTTAACGAACAAAAACAAAATACAACAGCTCCAGTTCCCTAAAAAAGAAACAAAATTTTTGAGCAGTCATGGGTAAAATAATGAGCAAGTTCTTTGTCATTAAATGTACAAATCAAAGCATAGGTATTAATTTTTTAAATTATCAAGTGGGTAACTTTTAAAAATGTGTCATACTCTGTCATGACAAGAGTAAGTGTAATGGGACTTTCATAAGCTCCTGATCAGTACATGGTACAACCTTTTTATGGGACTATTTGATCCTACCTACTAAACTAAAATGTGGACTTTTCACCATGTTTCTATGGATATACTGGAACATGTGTGGTAAGAGGTGCTTCTACTTGTCACTGGATACCCTGAGCATCAATATTTTTTGGATAAGAATTACCACCTGTGAAATAACAATAAAGAAAAGACAAATGATGTCTAACAGACTCTCCACTCCCTTTCTCAGCCGCCTGTTGATATTTCTCTCAATTTGGGGTTCAGTACCCGTAAATCTATAGGGAAATTAAATGCAACACTTCACGAAGCTTAGGTGGAAATGGTCTAAGCCTCCAGTCTAAGTATAATCTGTGGAAATGCTAGATCATCTGTTTTCTTCTTGCAAGATTTTAATCTCTCCCGTCACCCCAGAGCGCTCAGAGTCTCTGGGATTCTGGTAAAAAGGAAAGAGCCTTCCTAATACACCACCGCTGTCCTCCCCTCCTGTTTCTTAGGGAACTTGATGTCAGTCAAAATGAGCTGTGGACGTTCTTAGCAATTTTTTTTATTTTTAATACTGAGAATGACTACTTGTCGCAAACCAACCAAATTTAAGTGTTTTGAGGATAGTAGCCTTAAGGTACATAGCCCCTCAATTTTCTGCCAAGAATCAGCCTTGAACAGTTTCCAAATTGCTCTTGACACTGTTGGTTAGTATGAGTGAAATGAAAAAATAAAGTAAAAGGAAAACTATTTCAAGGCAAGTAGG
The DNA here is from genome assembly GCA_004026805.1 of Lasiurus borealis. Taxonomy (NCBI): domain Eukaryota; kingdom Metazoa; phylum Chordata; class Mammalia; order Chiroptera; family Vespertilionidae; genus Lasiurus; species Lasiurus borealis. The sequence goes on from PVJN01024702.1 coordinate 10,073, forward strand.
AATCGGAAAAGGTGGGAGCTATGGGAAGTATCTTTTTAGATACGTCAGCCTTGCCGGAATGTATTTACAGTACACTGGCTCAGTCGCCTCCATTTCCCTCACCTTCCTCTTGAAAGGAAGAGAAAGTGCTTTTGAGTGCTTTTTTCCCATCTGATGGGAGAAGCCTTCTTATACCTAAAGTACCTGCTTCAGGTATAAGAAGACGAATTAAAGTGTGACCGTCGGCGGATGTGGTACCATCCTCATCCCTCCTAAAAAGGGCCAAGTAGCCTGTTAGGGTGGCATCCATATGTCAGTCGAGTATTGTATGAAACCATGAGGGGCTTTGCTCGCTCCATGTCTTCGACGTGAAATGAAGAGGTGGTTCCTGCCCCTCATTCAGGATGGACCTGTGTCCGCTCTGCTGCTGCCAGCATCTCCTCGGGGAACAGGCAGGTGGAATCAGACCTCAGTTTTCAGATGAAGGATTCTGGGTGATTGTGTGGCTTGCTCAAAATCAGAGATTGTGAATGCACAGCAGACACCGTCAAGGCCCCAGGGGTTCAACCCCTTTCAGAAATCGAGGCAGGTCTTCAAATACTTGAGTGTAAAAAAGTATAATGCTTTTGCTTTAAAAGAAAAAAAGTAGAGAGCCCTCTGTGGAGGGTGAGTCTGATACTTCAGTTTTGTGTAAGGCCTCGTTAATCCGGGCTTTAGGCCCTGGGAACCCACTAGTAGGGGAGACTGTGTGATGAGCTGATGACCTCCAATCATACCTTGAGCCTTCTTCGCTGGCCTGCGTGATTTCTGCACCTTTGGGTCATCAGCCAATTGTCTGAGAAGAGTTTCTGTCATTTGCTGATGTCTTTGGTTTGGTTGCTGCAAGTCTTAGGACGTGAAAGGTACCTAAGAGCTCATCTGAAATTCTCCTAGAGAAAATTGCACTCCCTGTGGAAATGGTTCTGGAAGCTATTGATTGTTTCTTTTAAATATATGTATTAGGTATATATTAGTGTGTGTGTGTATCAGAGGCCCGGTGCATAAAATTCGTGCACAGGAGGGAGGGTGTCTCTCAGCCCACCCTGCATCCTCTCCAATCTGGGATCCCTCTCACAATCCAGGACTGCTGGCTCCCAACTGCTCACCTGCCTGCCATCTCTATTGCCTCTAACCGCTTCTGCCTGCCAGCCTGATCACCTTCTAACCACTCCTTTGCGAGTCTGATTGATGCCTAACTGCTCCCCTGCCAGCCTGTTTGCCCCAAACTGCCCTCCCCTGCAGGCCTGGTCCCTGCCCCCCCCCCAACTGCTCTCCCCTGCAGGTCTGGGTCCCCTCCCAACTGCCCTTCCTTGCAGGCCTGATCACCCCAACTTACCTCCTCTGCTGGCCTGATCACCCCTGGCTGTCCTCCCTTGCAGGTTTGAGCGCCCCCAACTGCCCTCCCTTGCAGGTCTGGTACCTCCCAACTAACCTCCCCTGCTGGCCATCTTGTAGTGGCCATCTTGTGTCCACATGGGGGCAGCCATCTTGTGTGTTGCAGTGATGGTCAATCTGTATATTGCTCTTTTATTAGATAGGATAGAGGCCTGGTCCATGGGTGGGGGTCAGCTGTTTAGCCCTGAAGGGTGTCCCAGATCAGGATGGGGGTTCCTTTGGGGTGTGGGGCAGCCTGGGCGAGGGGCCTATGGTGGTTTGAAGGCTGGCCATGCTCCCTGGCGACCCAAGTGGAGGCCCTGGTATCTGGGATTTATTTATCTTCTATAATTGAAACTTTGTAGCCTTCGGTGGAAGCCTGGGCCCACCAGGGTGTGTAGAAAGCTTGGCTTCCTCCATCACTGGGAAAAACAAGCCTCCCTCCGGCTTGCTACATGGCCAAGGCCAGCTTGGTTGGGGTTAATTTGCATACTCACTCCTGATTGGCTGATGGGCATGGCTTGTGGTGGTTAATTTGCATACTGTTCTTTCATTAGATAGTATTGATTTCAGAGAGGAAGGAAGTGGAGGGGATAGAGAGAAACATCAGTGATGAGAGAGAACCAATGATTGGCTGCCTCCTGCACACCCTACACTGAGGATCAAGCCTGCAACCCTGACATTTGCCCCCATCAGGAATCGAACTGTGACCTTCTGGTTTAGAGAGGTCGACACTCAACTACTGAGTCACACTGGCAGGGCCATTGATTGTTTCTTCCCTTTTGAGGGCTAAGTGAAGCCCAGTAATTTGGAGTGATTCTTAGCTTAAAATACAGAGTCCCAGGCCCCATCTTAGACTTACAAAAATCTGCATTTTTCTTATCTTCCCAGGTAATTCTTCAGAAGCTTTAACACTTATGCTTAGATACCTTAATCATGCTTACGTTGGTCTGAAACGAATGACAATCCTCGTTGAAAACCAGTATATCCTGGTAAATTAGCCATGTGACTTCTGAGCGGTGCTGATTTCCAAAGCTGTGATCATGTAAAATATTACAGTGAAGCATTATTAACCTCGAAGTTCAACCATAGAGAGAATTTGTTTAGGTGTGATAGAGTTGATGGCTATATTTACGTATCCAAGTTAAGCCTTATTATTAGCTGTGAAAAATGATTGGCATAAACCACTTATTAACACTGATTAACGCTTTCTCTAAAAGGACTAAACAATACAAGCCCAGAGCAGGCTTCAGTCATCAAACACCATACTTTATAGAACTGAACGCCATTTTCTATTTTGTTGGCTGTTTCAGAAATGGTAAATCTGCTACTCTACTTACCAAAATCCTTTCCTCCCTCCTTAGATGCTTCACTTGGTGTTATGAATACTGGGATGTTAGTAAGATCATCTGTTGAGGCTCTCTTCAATTCCAAAGCGATGCTGCTTTAATAAGGCATGAAAGGGAAAACCAACAAAATACGCCTGGAGCTGTTGTCAACCTTGTAAATGACACGTAGTGAAAGCTTAATCGCGGAGGACTGTCACGGCGTCTGATGTTAGCTCAGGAAACATGTGTCATCTTAGGGAACTGACAGAAAGAATGTACCAGGGAAACGCTAGCTGAGCACCAACTCCAGGAGCCTGGCCTCAGAGGCAGCTCTCTGTTAAGCAGTCGTGTGAATATTTTGCAGGTTACGCAAGAAAGCGAATTATATTCTTCTGCTTCTTAAAGTATTTCATAGAGTCACGTGGCACAAAAGTCATACATAATCTCCTCTGTTTTTCCCCCCCAAACGAAGAGACCACATAACTGGAACTGTCCCAGATGCCTGGGGAAACTGTCATTTGGAGTTTTCCCTCTGCCTCCATGAGGGAAGGGAGCAAAAGAGAGCACTTGAGAATGTTCTTGGCAGTGGCCATACAAAGTAAAGGAAGCGAAAATCCCCAAAGGTCAAGTACACTTTCTAACCACATCTGAAATAGATCCCTTCCTTGTCATTTCTAGGAAAGGGGTAGGATGTGAAATTCACTGCACAGTCCCGCCAACCAATTGGTGATTTACAAAGCTCCTCTCACCTCCAGCTGTCACCTTTTCAGAGAAACAAAAAGAAGAAGAATGGAACAAAAATCTCTTAGAAAATGCTGTTCTGACCTTTGGTCTTCCTTTTATCTGGGTTGGACTAGGTGGATGGCTTATCATGGGCTGCTATTACAGAATACCACTGATTGAGTGACTGAAGCAACAGAAATTTTTTTTTATCATAGTTCTCGAGGCTGAAAGTCCAAGATCTGGGTCTTTGCAGGGCTGGTTTCTCCTGAGGCCTCTCTCCTTGGCTTGCTGATGGCTGCCTTCTGCTGTGTCCTCACATGGCCATTTCTCTGTGCATGAATGAGAGAGACCTCTGTTGTCTCTGTTTTCCAGTCCTAGTGGATTAGGGACTTTACCTCCTTAAAGGTCCTATTTCTGAGGATAGTCACGTTGGCCTGAAGGCTTTGATGTGTCACTTTTCAGGTAACACAAGTCAGTTTCTAAACAGTTGGCTACATCATGTTTCTGGATAGACTCAGTATACCCTCTTCAGTATTCGCTAGTCATCATCTATTTTTTTTTAATATATTTTATTGATTTTTTACAGAGAGGAAGGGTGAGGGATAGAAAGTCAGAAATATCGATGAGAGAGACATCGATCATCCGTCTCCTGCACGTCCCCTACTGGGGGTGCGCCCCCAACCAAGGTACATGCTCCTGACCCGAATCGAACCTGGGACCTCTCAGTCCGCAGGCCAATGCTCTATCCACTGAGCCAAACTGGTCTCGGCTAGTCATCATCTATTTAATGTACATGGATGCGGTCTTTTTCCCCAGAAAGTCAGAGGGGCCATGGAAGATATTTGTCCTGCTTCTGCATCCTCAGTCATTGAGACCGAGTTTCGAATGACCTCAAATGTGTGACCTCTTTGGCATATAAAGCATATATTTAACCTGCAGAGATCTGAAAGCTTTTGAAAACTTGTCTTTTTACTAATTTATCTTTTAGGCTTCTGGAGAATTGTTTTTGGTAAAGTCAGCTTGTCAAAAATGACCCCCAAAGTGAAATTGATGCGCTAAATTTTATGGATGACTCCACCTGTCCCGACTTCACTCAGCTTAGCTGCTGAGCATAGGAACGACAGCAGACTCGGTTCTGGCATCCACCCTTGTAATGCCATCACCCTGCCGTTAGTAAAACCTTAGACCAGCCAGGCATTGGGCATGCCTTTTGCTGCCAGGGGCAGCTCAGCTGTGGGTGCCTCCGAGAGGATGTGACGTAACCCCTGTGCTTTCAAGGTGTTTGAAACCAAAGACCTTCTACTTCCGTGCTGAGCTTAAGAGTTGACGCCGGTGTCCAAGATTCCCGTGGTCTTAATCAGGATAAACCATGTCGCCACTGGCGGCCAAGAAAGGCAGGTGCATAGCGTGCCCTGTAGAAGAGTGTTAGGCCGAGACCGGATTTGCTCAGTGGATAGAGCATCGGCCTGCGGACTGAAAGGTCCCAGGTTCGATTCCTGCTGGGGGCATGTACCTTGCTTGCAGGCACAACTCCAGTGGGGGGCGTGCAGGGGGCGGCTGCTCAATGTCTCTCTCTCATCGATGTTTCTGACTTTCTATCCCTCTCCCTTCCTCTCTGTAAAAAATCAATAAAATATATTTTTAAAAAAATAGAAGAGTGTTGGGAGAGAGGTGCTGAGAGCCGAAACAGCAACATTTAGTCTCCACCCAAACCCTTTCTGCCGCTTGGAGGGTGAACATCTCTGCAGGGATGGGGTACATTAACCTCTTAGATTGTAGAGCTCTTTTATTCCTCTCTCCCCTGTCTGCCTATCCCGGCCTAGAATGCAGAGTTCACCAAGAAACCACACTCTACCCCAAAGCAGTTACTAGAGCGAGAAACGGTTATCTTATCAACATAATGGTTAATATTCACTTATGGACAGTGTATTCGTTTCCTAGGTTGGCTATCACAAATTACTACAGACTGGGTTTGCCTGAAGCAACAGTTGATTCTCTCATCATTCTAGAAACCAGAAATCCAAAATCAAGGGGTCGCCAGGGCTGTGCTATCTCCGAGGCTCTGAGGCAGTGGTTCTCAACCTTCCTAAGGCCGCGACCCTTGCATACAGGTCCTCATGTGGTGGTGACCCCCAACCATGAAATTTTGCTACTGTTATGCATCGTGATGCAAATATCTGCATTTTCCCATGGTCTTAGGCGACCCCTGTGAAAGGGTCATTTGACCCCCAAAGGGGTCTCGACCCACAGGTTGAGAACCGCTGCTCTGAGGAGTATCTGTTCTATTCCTTTCTTTTGTTTCTGGTGCTGCTTACAACCCCTGGCCTTCCTTTGGCTTGTAGAGACATCACTCCCATCTCTGCCTTCAAGTTAATCATCTCCTTTGGTCTCTGTCTCAGTGTGTCTTCTCCAGTATGATCAAGAGCCTACCTTCTTCCAGTAGGGTCCACCCTCCTCCATATTGGATTGAGGTCCTATCTCATTCTAGTGCTAGAGGCTCGATGCGTGAAAATTCGTGCAAGAGTAGGCCTTCCTTCCCCCGGCTGCTGGCACCAGCTTTCCTCTGGCTCCGGGACTCCAGCTGCTTCCCTCCTCTGGCCGCTGGCAGGCACCCAGGATCCAGACTGGTTTCCCTTGGGCTGCCCACAGGGACAAAGGACCCAGGCTGGCTTCCCTTCAGCCCCTGTTTTGTCAGAAAGGACGTCTGGAATGATGTCCGGAAGGATGTCCGGTCTACTTAGCATATTATCCTTTGATTATTATAGATGATCTCACCTTTCCTTGATTTCAGCAGCAAAGAGCCTATATTTCCAAATGAGGCCCCACCCACAGGTATCAGGGGTTAAGATTTCAACATAACCTTTTTGGGGAACATAATTCAACTCATCTCGGGCAGTTTAATTTTTTTTCCTTTCCCTTGACTTATATGAATTTGAAAAATTGACCAAGTTTCTTCCTTGAAACAGTATCAAATTTCAGTCAGGTTCTGCTTGCTGGAATTGATGATCTCTCTGTTTCAAAAAGAATAATTTCCATATTTAATTGGTACAAATTGTGCAAGGCTTTTAAATGCTTTGCATTTGCTGGAGGCTGATTAATGAGTAAATTTGTAAACGGTGGCTGTTTTAATTTGCCGGGGTTAATTAATGTTTACTGCACTTGGAAGATGAAAAGACATATATAAATGCACCGTAATGTGAGTCATTTTTTAATTTGTTGTGGAGCATAAAGTATATGCGAGTTGCTTACATCACTTTTTTTTTTTTAAAGAAGGCTGTTGGTGCACTGTGGTAATTAGCATAGAGGACTCTAACATTTTGAGGTGAATTAATTACATATTATTGAAGATACCCTGTTTAAATACTATATATTCCAAGAAATGTAGTCATATTTTTACTCTCATTATGTAAAAAGTAAAGAGTAGAAATCTCGGAGGTCAGAATTGGTAATTATGTAGTGTATCATCATTTAGATAAAGTCTGGATTTGTTTTTAATTTGGCCTTTTAGTTCTGAGTTGAGACTTTTGGAACAAGGTAGGAAGAAATGACTAGCTGTGCTGAAATGAACATGAGATTTTAAAGCAACATTTTTAAAGAGAAGAAATGACTAGCTGTGCTGAAATGAAAATGAGATTTTAAAGCAACATTTTTAAAGAGAAAAAATTACTAGAATTTCTTGTAAATTTTCAACTGGAGAAGCATCAGGGGCTGGGATACGGTCTAGAGCTGAGCCTGGGAAGTGACTGGAAGGAAAGACGGGATAAGGTCTCCCCTATGAAGCCGGAAGCTACGAATCATGGAAAGTGATGGCCTCAGGCAGTGGAATGAACGGGTTGACCTTTCTTGTGGGGAGGTGGCCATCTGGAGCAATTTCTCAACAAGGTCAATGGCATAGACCTCCTGGCCCCGGGATCCATAGTTCACGAGGCAACTTAAAGTGGCGCTGGCCTGAGGGACACCACCCCATTCCACTTCGCTGTTATCTGAAAAGAAGGCGAATCCAAGGCTAAAGAGGCCAAAAGCCTGAGTCTGCTTTATTTTTCATCTCCCACACAGTGTTCTCCTTTGCTCTTTGCAGAATAAAAAATAACCATAAGATTGCTTTTTTTAAAAAATCGCCTCATAAATGCTGACATTGAAATGATTTAAGAAAGAAAAAGAAAAAAGGCCCACAATTCTTTGTTTGGATAGGAACAGTAACCACGAATCCGCTGTTATTGTTAACCATTGCTCTTAGATTCTATGGAATTTTCATCAAAGACACGGCACAGTGTTGTGGGTGGAACCATTCATTCCCTGGCAGAATTCAGTATACAAAAGAAATCCCCTCGGAGAAACCTAATGTGGGCCTTTTCCTAAAAACCCTGCAAAATGCTGCTGAATCCTGGAAAACTCCCATTTTCTTTCTTTTCTTTTCTTTTTTAATACATTTTATTGATTTTTTACAGAGAGGAAGGGAGAGGGACAGAGAGTTAGAAACATCGATGAGAGAGACATCAATCAGCCACCTCCTGCACACCCCCTACTGGGGATATGCCTGCAACCAAGGAACATGCCCTTGATCAGAATCGAACCGGGGACCCCTCAGTCCGCAGTCCAACGCTCTATCCACTGAGCCAAACCGTCTTGGCAAAAGTCCCATGTTCATTCCGGTGCTTCCCTGTGGGCTGTTTCAGCATTGACATGAGCTCTCCCGGCCCATGTTTTCCAGGCCCCAGGCCATCGCCCCTGCGGTGTGTTAGAATACAGTGGTACCTCGAGATAGGAGTGCCCTAACGTACAAGATTTTTGAGATACGAGCCGTCGAGCGAGCGATTTTTGCTTTGAAATACGAGCAACATTTGAGATAGGAGTCATCGGGCGGATCGGCCGGCTGCACACGACCCACCAGTTTACCTCGACTCGAGCGTCTCCTAGTTTCCCACGCCTCAAGGTTACGGAACAAATTAAACTCGTATCTCGAGGTACCACTGTACTGCAAATTCATCATGTCTTAAGTAAAACCTGTGCTTCTTCCCCACATCTGCCCTTTCGAGAGCCAAAACTCAGGCTGAGAATAAAAATATTACCATCCACCCGATCACACCTCTTCCCTGCTTCACACCACCATCAAAGTCACACTGTTTTTCCTGTATCTCATCCTGGGATGTCTTTCTGGCTTTATCACTCTAGCATACATTTTTACCCACCATCCCCTTCCCCTTTCTTTAACGTAGACCCGCCGCTTAAGTGTTTTATAATCCCCAGATTCTCCCTCCATCCCTGCGGGCCACTCAGCCGGTAGAATTCCCGAAGTCTGGATGTTTGCTAACTGCATACTCCCAGGGCGGGTCATGTATGCATTCCTCTGCCCTCCGTATCCCATAAACTTCACGTTCTGGCTTCTGTTTAAGCCGCTTCCCTGGTGCCCGACAGCCAGCACAGTCCCAGCTCTCGGCATATTCATCCTCTGCACATTGGCACGTGCATTTACATCTGCTACAGCGGTGGTGTCTCTTCCTCAGCAAATCTGTGATATCGCGATCCCCAGCCCAAAAATCTCAGCTTTTTTTATTTTTTATTTTCCCTCGCTCTGTTCATACCGTTTACCCTAACACTTTTATGGGAATTATTTTTATGCCCCTCTTTCCTCTGGGCCGTGAGCTCCGAGTAAAAAGGAATTGTCTTATTATTTATTGCACCGGCCTGGGAGAGGGGAGATGGTTGAATGAATGAAAAAAAATGAATGCATGAGCTCATTAATTAACGAGAAAATGGTATGGTTTTTCTTGGCTCCCGATTATTTTCCTTAACGGGAGTCCTGTCAGCCTCCCACTTTGGCGCTATGAATGCTTCCCTGAAGGCAGACACTCTCCATCCATCTCCCAGCCCCAGATGCCGCGCACTTGACGTCGCCCGGCTCGATTTCGCCCGCATTGTTAAGTGAAAACATAAATCAGCTCATGCAGGAGGGAAGGGACCGTCGCTCTTGCAGAATTGTGCGCTGCAGAGCATGTTTTATGTTAAAGTAAACACGAACAGGCCAGTTCATGGAAGATCAGAGCGGGCTGGTGTGTGTGTTTTTCACATCTGCAGAAATGAGCATTTCCAGTGAGCTAGCATGTATACAAACATGCTGTGATGGCTACGAGAGCAGGCAAGCCCTCCCTTGTGACATATATGTATTAATATGTTTATACTTGTCCTGATCTTAGTCATACTTCCCTGGTCCCCTTAATTATAATTATCAGCGTAAATCTTTTGGCTCTTGGGGTGAAATTAACTAAGTATGGAAGTCAACAGTCTCACTTTCTACCAGCAGCTAACAGGCTTTGCTAACCAATACATCCTTCTAAAGAAAAAAGTCCGTCATTCAGCATTTACCAGAGGAATTCATGGGAATGCGCTTTCTTCATAGCAGAGAATGATCGCTGGCTGTTGGGAGAGGCACTGTTTCCCATTCCTTTGGTTTCCTTGGATATCTGTTACCCGGATATCTGTTGCCCTAGTAAGATAGACTCTCACAAGTTTGGGAAAGGATGCTGATCAGAAGGACCAGCACTTACAGTGTGCAGGTTGGACAAGACCCAGCTGTAGAGGGACCCCTCAGACTCCCTCTTTCTTCGGGTGCAACTGAGGGTACACGGGGAAGCTGAAATCCAGTCTACGTGCAGCTACAAGCCACGTGCCCTGTGTGTGACTCACTCCCCAAAGAAAGCCGCACGTGGCCCAGTAAGGGCCTGGCCTTTGTTAGAAATAAAGGTGATGCTTTCCTCCCTACCTGCTCTCTCTTGATTGGAGCAGAGCTCGGGTGAGAAAGGAGACATTATGGATTGATGCTCAGACACCCCCACACCAGCAGCAAAGGCTCCAGAACAGGATGGGTTCAGATTATATAAAAGCCTCCGAACGACTTTGCCTTTATTAAAATACTAGAAGCCCGGTGCACAAAATTTGTACACGAATAGGGTTCCTAGGCCTAGCCGACCAATCGGGGGGCCTTCTGGCTGCAGGCCGGAACTTTACTTCGTTCTATGCCGCCCCCTGGTGGTCAGAACACGTATTTTCCAAAAAATAATCTTCCTCACCCTGGCTGGGTGGCTCCCATCTACCAAAAAGGTTGCAGGTTCAATTGCCCGACAGGACATATACCTCGGTTGTAGGTTCCATCCTCATTGAGCTGCATATAAGAGGCAACCAAACGATGTCTCTCTCTCTTCCCTTTTCTCTCTCTCTAAAAATCAATAAAAATATATCCTCAGATGCGGATTAAAAATAATTTTAAAAAGCAATAAGCTCCCTCCTCTTGCTTTCTTGTGCTCACTAAAAGCATCGGCAGTTTTTTAAAAATGAATTGTTATTGACCCAGGTGGTGCAAGCCTCAGATTTTATTCTGTTTTCCCATTTACTCTATATCTGAGAACTTAATTAGAAGTCAAAACAAATAAACAAAAAACTGTACCAGCTATACAAAACAACGCGCCAGAAAATGGAAAAATATGTGCTGTGGAATGAAATGGGAGAGAAATCCATCCTCACATCTCTGCGTCCTCAGACCTGATACTTGCAGTCCCAGGGGCCTCTGTGTGCTTAGTAACCTCACCGAGTCACTGACCACAGTCATAAACTTTGGACCAGAGGGCGATGCTGGGAAGAGATGAAATAATCAGTTCTGTAGAGGATAAAACTGATTTTTTAAAATGGCTCTCGGTTTTCTCTGGTGGTGGCATTGCAGGTGAATCATTATCTCTTTGGTTTTCTACCTCTTTTGCACAGAATTTATTGTTCCTCTTGCAATTAGTACCAACTGTTCAGTTTGCATTGAAAGTGGAATCGCCCAGAAGCCCTGGCTTACACCGCAGGGTTAGGCTCTTGAATTCGTGTTTGCAGAGAGCATGCCACATGATCCTAATTAGTCTGAAACTCCTTAGCTTAGCCATCAAAGTACACATCTCAGCCGGTTTTCCCTCTACCTGTGAGGGACCACTGTCTCCTGGGTTGAAACCCACATGAAAGAATTGCCTTATGTGGAAGAGTCAGGAGGCATAGAATTCACGTTCATTTGTCCTTTTTTTTATTTTGTTTTGTTTTGTATAGGATGCATTGTTTATATCTGCTTATGTTCCTGGTCATATATGCGTGTTCACTATGTCGGCTGATGAGAGGGAAAAATCCAGATAAATACAGGTTAAAGCTGTTGCTACAATTTTAGCTCCACCGGACTGAGCTTTTCTTTGTGTTGTTTGTTTTTGTTAATCCTCACTGAGGATATTTTTCCATAAATACACACACACACACACACACACACACACACACACATGTGTGTATATATACACACGTGTGTGTATATACATATATGTGTGTATATATATACATGTGTGTGTGTGTGTGTATGTTTTTAGGGAGAGTGAGAGAGAGAAACATCGATGTGAGAGAAACACATCCATTAGTTGCCTCCTGCAGGAGCCTCCACCAGGGTCCAGGCCTGGGAGGAGCCTGCAACCAAGGTACATGCCCTTGACCGGAATCGAACCCAGGACCCTTTGGTCCTCAGGCCGACACTCTATCCACTGAGCCAAACCAACTAGGGCATGACCTTTTTATTTTAAAACAATTCTAGACTTAAAGCAAAGTTCTGAAAATATTGCATGAAACCCCTGGTTTTGAAAGTAACCTACAGACACGTTGGCCCTCCACACCTAAATCCTTCAGGGTGTGTTTCCTGAAAACAAGGACTTCGACTTGTGTGTGTGAATATAACCTCAGCGCGGCATGCGCTCAGAAATTCTTTCTAATAATAAACACGAAGAAGGAACCCTTTCATCTGGTTTGAAGTGCCAGAGTGGAGGGGGCTGGGGGAAGGCCTGCCCGACTTTTATCTCCATTTCTGACTCGATGCCATTGGTAGAACTGAGTTGTTTGATCTACGATGTTTAAACGTCCGGAGGAAATTTATCTTAAAGGAAAAGGGACTCTTTCCGAGCGCACAGTCTTCTGCTGGGCAAGTGATGCTTCTGGAAAATGTCACCGGCGGTGAGGGATCTTCGCACCGTGATGATGCGGAGTCACATTTGCATCTCCTCTGGGGACACTTTGTTGTCCTCAGTGCAGAAAGCTTGCTCCATTTACCATCCGCGTCCCAGGGACTCCGAAGGAAAACTAAACCCACATGCAGACGCGGAGGCTGAATTTTAAGACCGTAGGAGATTTTCAGGATGGAGAGCGTGGCTAAAAATAAGAGGCCTGGCCCAGTTTGCTGCAGGTCGAAATAAGAACTAGATTTGTGGAGCAGCAGTGCTTTGGGATAGGATGATGTCTTATAAATTTTTTTCTCGATTTGGGAAACGTGGCGGCCCCATTCAGGGCTCTGTTTTCACTGAGGTTTTCTAGTCCCTACAACCCTGATGCAAAGAGGTATTTGGAAAAAGACAAAAATAAATTAACAAAACAATCAATTAATTGATTAATTAGAATAAAACAAAGGGATATTTGGGGTGCTGAGCATGCAGAATCAACCATTTGAATAACTCCAGACCAGCCCTGGCCAGTGTTCACAGTGGTTAAAGCATCAGCCTAGGAACAGAAGGGTCACAGGTTCGATTCCTGGTCAAGGGCACATATCCGAGTTGCAAGTTCATTCCCAACCTGGTCTGGGAGTGTGGCAGAGGCAATCAGTCGATCTCTCTACCTCCCTCCCTTCTCCATTCATTCCACTCTCTCTAAAAATCGGTGGAGCCGAGACCGGTGTGGGCCTGCAGACTGAAAAATCCCCAGGTTCGATTCCGGTTGCGGGCATGTACCTTACTTGCGGGCACAACTCCAGTAGGGGGCGTGCAGGAGGCGGTTGATCGATGTCTCTCTCATTGATGTTTCTGACTTTCTATCCCACTCTCTTCCTCTCTGTAAAAAATCAATAAAATATATTTAAAAAAATAAAAATAAGATAAAAATCGGTGGAAAAAATATTCTCAGGTGAGATTAAATAAATACATAAAATAACTCAAAACCCCAATGGCTTCTAAATTATCTTAAATTTGACTCCAAATTGTGGAACACTAATGACAGTTCGTGTAGCTTGCATATCTATACCCGTCATCCGGAGAGGGAGTCAGAAGCAGATAGGCGTTTGGAAGGGACCTGCTGTTGAGGGTGGGCTGTCAAAATGGAAGCCACACGTAAGGCCTGGCCTCCATAAGGCAGCAGTTCATGGTTATATGAGTGGAAATGCCCTGGCTTTCCAGCTTGGCTCTACCATCCAGAAGTTCCGTGACTTTGGACTATGGCTAAAGGGTCTTAACGTCGGTTTCCTCATACGAAGAAAAAAAATGGCATTGCATTCATCACTTTCTTTAAATATATATTTATATTTGACTTTTTACAGAGAGGAAGGGAGAGGGATAGAGTTAGAAACATCGATGAGAGAGACATCGATCAGTCGCCTCCTGCACACCCCCTACTGGGGATGTGCCTGCAACCAAGATATATATCCTTGACCGGAATCAAACCTGGGACCTCTCAGTCCACAGGCTGACGCTCTATCCACTGAGCCAAACCAGTTTTGGCAATTTTCTAAATCTGTCCAAAAATATGTGTGCAAAACAGGGTGCTTGTGATAATAGATGCGTGTACATTTATATGATATTGGTTGTAAACCAGATGAAATAGCCGTGCTCTCTAAGAAGTGGAATTTTTCATGGGATGGTGAGAAGGTTGCACTGGGAGTCGGGATATTTGGTTCAGATCTGAGTTCTGCCACTTGATAATTTTAAATGTATTTCTCAAGATGGATGAAACAGTTTGCTCGGCTGTCATTAAGGGTGGCAGCCCCACCATAAAGATTGTGGTGGCTGTCCAGTGAGCTAGTGGATGTGAAAAAGGCCACAAAGGTGTTGCAGGTGTAGGTGCTCTCATGCCAACAAGCTGTCCTCGCGTGACAGTTCCACCCCAGGAGAGCCCTCCCACCAATTGAAATACCCCAGTGTCTAACAGTCACCTCAAAAGTTCTTTCCCAGTCAGCACTGCAAACAGGCTGCTCTACTGAACTCCAATCCAAGTCAGTCCAGGCCTAGAAGTGCGCTCACAGCGAGGGCTGGTCTTCAGGCGGGGAGAGCACGGAGTACCCTCCTCACTCTTAGAACATTCTTTCTCTCTGTTCTCTCGTCATCTGCACGGCACTGACACGCTTCCTGAACGCTTCCCTGCTCTGGCTCCTGGGTTACTTCCTGACAAATGGTCCGGCAAACATGGAAATTCATAAGTAGTCCTTCCTCCCCTGTGGCTTTCTGGTTCAGAAATGTCCTGGTGAAAGATGCTTTCAAGGGGTTGGTTGGATTTTCTACAAGCATGACTGAGAGATTTTGGAGTAAGGCTTTTTATGGCACTGTTGTTTCTGTTTTATATATATATATATATACTCTTAAAATCGGTTAAGTTTTAATTATCAATTTCTTTTTATCAATTTTATGGTACTCCTGTTCCTTGGGTGCGCTCCTTGTTCACACCTTGTTTTGGTTTGAGGCCTGTTTTCTGTGAAGGGGTGTGGGGGGAGGGGTGGGGAGATGAGCTGAGGCCACTGTGTAGCGATGTCTTTGCACAACCTGTGGTCAGACTATAATGTGCCTAAGAGTTGCCTGAGGGTCCTTTGCCAGAGTCCCTGTCCCTGGTCCAGGGAGGGATCTGAGATTCTGCTTGCCACACCTCCCAGGGGAGGCCCACAGAATTACGGTATTTTCCGGCATATAAGGCGACTTTTTAACCCAGGAAAATCGTCTCAAAAGTCAGGGGTCGTCTTACACACCGGGTGTCATCTTCTAGGGCGAGTATATCCCAAACTCTATATTTTAACTGGAAAAGTTGGGGGTCGTCTTACACGCCGGAAAATACTATGGTAGGCCCAGGGAATGAGGCCTCCCCTGCTTCTGTGGGTGAGGAGCCCAAGGCCAAGGCAGTGTCAGAGGCCCTGGGTGTAAAATACAACGAACAGCGTGGCATTACACGCTGAGCCGTGGATCAGACACACACAGAACCGTGATGGAAAAATTAAATCCAGTCTCGGTGCTGGTGTGGGCCAAAAGCCTGGAATGGATGACAAATTTCTAGTAGAGCTTCTAGATAGAGAAAAACTCACATCCTTTTTATAAACATTTCCAGGGCAGCGATGGCAGTTGGGGGGCGGGGGGTGAGGAGGTAGCGTACTTTGTACAGAGGTGCCATCTCCGGTCCTTTCAGATGCGTAAGTAAATATTTATTAGAAGACAAGAATTGGTCATATGAGAATCCCCTGTTAAGATAAGGCTGAAAGGAAATCTCCGTTTGGGAGAAAGGCTGCTGGTAAATACATACTTTGGTCCTGGGAACCAGAAGAATCAGAAAATGGACAAAATTAGTAAGAGCGATGCTGCTTCCATCTCACACAGAAGAAAAAGCAGCAACCCCAGGGGACCTCGGCTCACACCGGTCTCCGCATCAGCGCTTCGCCAGCTGTGCTGGGCACAGGCCACGGATGAGGTCTAACCTCTTTTCCGACTAGGACAGTGGTTCTCAACCTTCCTAAGGCCGTGACCCTTTAAGACAGACAGCTCCTCATGTGGGGGTGACCCCCAATCATAAAATTATTTCCGTTGCAACTTCATCGCTGTCATTTTGCTCCTGTTAGGAACTGTCATGTAAATATCTGATAGGCAGGATGTATTTTCGTTGTTACAAATGGAACATCATTAAAGCATAGGGATTCATCACAAAAACAATATCTAATTATATATTGTGAAATATTTATTTCTAATTACAAATCAATGAAATTTTGTCCTGAATCGTAGCATGGGTAACAGTCTTCATAGGACAACAATAAACTACATTGCTACATTTTGCTACCCCGAGGAGCGGTGTGTTGGTTCCTAAGACCATGGGAAATAGGTGTTTTCCGCTGGTCTTAGGCAACCCCTGTGAAAGGGTCGTTTGACCCCCAAAGGGGTCGCGACCCACAGGTTGAGAACCGCTGGATTAGGAAATTGTCCTCTCCACCCCAAATGTGTTTAAAGGGTGAAAGAGGTAGACCAGAAGCTTGTAAAAGAGAACCGATGTCACGTTGGTCAACTTTATTTTCTTGAACCCTCAAACATGGCAGTTCCGTTTGGGGGAGGGGCTTACGTGGCAGAATAATGATGAAGAGAAGACTTAGAATTCATCTGTTTCCCGTGTAGCAGCTCTTTGATGAGGCTGTTTCTTCCCCAAATCATGTGAATCTGTTGCTTCTACAAAAAAAAAAAAACATTTCAGTCATTTGGCCAACATGGCATTGCTATTGGGTGTTTCTTTTGATGTCAGTTTCTTTAAAATGTTTTTTAAATATTTATTTACAGTGACTGCTGAGTGGTGAGGTATTTTTGTTGTGTTCTCTTTACTGTACATCCTTTACTACACATTTTCAGAGGGGCAAGCTGATGAGGGGTTTTGCTGGATGTTTCGTATTTGAAATGAAGTATCTGCTATTGTTTAAACTGTAGATTAAATATCACCATCATGGAGCTCGGTTAAATATTTCCAGCTTTAATTGCAGAGCTCATGTATCTGGGTATTAAGGGAAGAAAAATATTTGACTCCAGAGGTAGCACGGCAGTTGGCAAATGCAGATGCTTAAAAGCTTTGGAAATCCCCAATATATGCCATCAAAGCATTTTAATAAAATATTGCATTAATTCGGGGGGAAAAGATAATCCATCAGGGCCACCCACACAGAAGTGTGCTTTCTGTGTGATTAGTCTCACCTCGGAATTCAGAGATGAAGTCCCACGCAGAAGGAGCAGTGACATAATCATATTTGGCTCTGGATTTTTTTTCTCTCAAGCAGAATTGCCCAGTGCCAATCGTGTTAGCCACTGGTATAGTCCTGAGCCTTTACAATAGAAGAGGTGGGTGGCTGCCCTGGACTGTCCAAAATTAAATCCTACCCCGGCTCACAGAAATCCATCATCCCTCCCCTCCTCCTTCCCCCCTCCCCTTCTTTTTGTCCCTTAAAACCACACTGACTTTCTTTGTTCCACAGGAGTTTCTGAGTCTCTTGTGTTTAATTGTGTTTAATTGACATGGGAATGTGGCTTTCCGCTACTTTCTATGAAAAATAAAAACCTCAATGCTTTTCGCTCTGCCAAAAAAAGAAAAAATGACATTTCTTGAATATCTCCTTCTGTCACTTTCTGAAAATGAATATAATAATAACGCAGGAAAATGAACTATCACGGGGCTGAGCATTTGAATAGCCATTTGGAGGAAATTTCCTGCCAATTGTATGAGAGATGAAAGAGAAAAGGCTGCCCTCCGATTTGTTGATTTATGCCCTGGATGTTTTAGGAAGTGCGGATGTAAGCTTTTCCACCGTGACAATTGCCTACTCCACCTCTTTACGTCCATGAATGCAGTGGGTACCCACCTCCCTCCAACTCCCGTGCCTGGGAAATGCCTGTTTGAGGGGACAAAGGCGATAATCATCCCACGGGGCTAGTGTTTAAGTCAGTAGTTAAGAGTGGAGGACATTCTGGGACAGAGCTGTGCTGATACTGCCTGGTGTTTCCATTTCCTCAGTAAATGCCGTTCCGTCGATGGGACTCGGGTGTGTGGTACAGTGGAGGCCAGAGAGAGAGGAGCTCCTTGCAGGGGGGCTGGTGTTGTGCAGCTCGGGACTTGGGTGCCCACCTGATGCCTGCAGGCTGTGGGGTCTTGAAGAGATTCATTCACGCCTCCCAGCCTGGCTCCTGTCCCGTAAAGCTAAAAATGCCTGTCCCATACAGTTGTTGAGGAAGATCTTAGAGGAGGGGGATGTTCGAGGTGGTCTTGAGAGAGTTCATACTCTCTAGATAAGCAGAGATGGCTTCTCTGGTAGCAGGAACAGAGAACTGAGGTGTCATGATGGGCATGCATGGTCCATTTGGGGAATAATCCAAGACGCTGAGTCTGAGAGAGGTGTGACTCTCTGATTCTGACACCCGTTTCATGTACTGAATTTCCCCTCAAAACACCAAGTAGTTTTCCAACATCAGCTGAGCGTCCTACGCTTCAACCCAGTTCTGACACTGTCTGTCTGGAGATGGTATTAGTTCCCACTAATACTGGGTTAAGGGTTCAGGCCCACAAGACTGCTCCCCCATCCGCCACCCTCATTCTCCCCACTATAGTCAATTCCAAGTTCTGATTGTCACCTGGACTTCTCAAGACCAGCTGTAAACGAGAGGTTCTTCGCACCTCTTCGGGTTCTATTCCTCTAGAGCAGTGGTTCTCAACCTTCCTAATGCTGCGACCCTTTAAGACAGTTCCTCATGTGGTGGTGACCTCCAACCATGAAATTACTTTTGTTGCTACTTCATAACTGTAATTTTGCTACTGTTATGAATTGTAATGTAAATATCTGTGTTTTCCGATGGTCTTAGGCGACCCCTGTGAAAGGGTCTTTTGACCCCCAAAGGAGTCGCAACCCACAGATTGAGAACTGCTGCTCTAGAATGACCCACAAAACGCAGAGAAACATTCTGCTTACTAGATCCCCAGTTTATTATAAAAGGATGTACTCAGGAACAGCCAGGTGGAAGCGATGCACAGGGTAAGGCGTGGAGAAAGGGCACTGAGCGTCCATGCCTCTGCAGGGCATCACTCTCTCTGCATCTCTGTGTGTGTGTTCGCCACCTAGAATCTCTCCCAGACCTGCCTCTGGGGGTTGTATGGAGGTTTCAGTATTTGGGCCTCATGGATCAAATCATTGGCCATTGGTGATTGAACTCAATCTCCAGTCCCTCCCCTCTCCCTGGAGGTCTGGACGATGGGACTGAAAATCACAACCTTCTAATCACCTGGTGGTTCTTCTGGTGACCAGACTCACACCTTAAGTGACCCAGGACATCCCCTCCTCCCCCAAATCATTCCATTAACATAACAAAAGACACCTTTACAGCTCTCACCACTTAAATTCCAAGCGTTCTAGGAACTCCACTAAGGAAAACCAAATAGACATTATCGCTGAAATGGGAGGGGCCATTTCTCAGAATCAGGGGAAGGTCTGGGAACCAAGAAGGATATAACTTAGAGCAGGGACAGCAAGGAGGAGAACATCACAATTCTCCAGGCAAACAGTAATGGTGATCCAAGGTGGCCAGTGGAGAAGGGGGGTGGGGGTGAATAACAGAATCCAGAAATGTAATTAAAAGGAGTTGGGCTGAAACCAGTTTGGCTCAGTGGATAGCGTGTCAGCCTGCGGACTGAAAGGTCCCAGGTTCGATTCCGATCAAGGGCATGTACCTTGGTTGTGGGCACATCCCCAGTAGGGGTCATGCAAGAAGCAGCTGATTGATGTTTCTCTCTCATCAATGTTTCTAACTCTCTATCCCTGTCTCTTATTCTCTGTAAAAAAATCAGAAAATATATTTTAAAAAATAAAAGTAAAAGGAGTTGTGCAGGATATAAATAGAGTCACAGATGGTTCTGAAGGTTCCACACATGTGGCTGGTAGAATGGTTCTGCCACAGTTAGAAATGGGGCCCTGAACATGGTTTTGTACATCCTTTCATGGACGGTGTAAGTTAACAGATCTAGCAAACTGTTAGAAATATGAAAACTAGAGGGAGGGAGAGGTCAGAGCTGGGGAAATACCCTTCAGAATCACCCAAAGGGAAGATCCTTAGGGTTTCAGAGTAAATGAGATTTCTTAAGAAGAATTGCAGAAAGAGGTACAAGAGAAATACAGTGAGTGGTACCTCGAGATACGAGTACCCTAACATACAAGATTTTTGAGATATGAGCCGTCGAGCGAGCGATTTTTGCTTTGAAATATGAGCAACATTTGAGATAGGAGTCATCTCACGGATTGGCCCGCTGCACACGACCCACCAGTTTACTGTGACTCGAGCGTCTCATAGTTTCCCACGCCTCAAGGTTACGGAATGAATTAAACTCGTATCTCAAGGTACCACTGTATTAGAGAGATGAAGACAGTAGAAAACAAGGAGCAAGAAGAGTTATTCCGAGAAGTCACAAGAAACAAGTTTAGTCCTGTGTAGGCAAGACAGACAAAACACATCCAAATGGAGAAAGAGGGGAAAGAGGGAAGGTTATGGTAATGCTGAGAAGGCACCAAGAACTACACGGTGCCAGATGCAGCCAAACGCAGGTCCTGGTGAAGGTTATTCCCTCTCGGCATGAACTTGGAAGCACCAATAATTATACCACAAGGTCCTTCTTTAGTATTTTATGAGTTTAACGGTCACAAGCATTAAGATTTATATAAAAGAGATGCCCATTTAATTTATTAAAGCCGGCGCTAAGTTATTGGCCATTACCTGTGACTCTGCGAGACATGAAAAAG
>PVJN01024703.1:0-30844 GCA_004026805.1 Lasiurus borealis
TCATTTCTGATTTTGTTTATTTGGGTCTTCTCTCTTTGCTTCTTGATGAGCCTGGCTAGAGGTCCATCAATCTTGTTTATCCTTTCAAAGAACCAGCTCTTTGTTTTGTTGATCTTTTGAATTGTTTCTTTGGTCTCCAAGTTGTTTATCTCCGCTCTGATCTTCACTATTTCCTTCCTTCTGAGCACACTGGGCTTTTTTTGTTGCTCTCTTTCTAGCTATTTGAGTTGTAGGTTTAGGTGGTTTATTACCATTGTTTCCTGTTTTTTTGCAGTAGGCTTGTAGGGCTATGAACTTCCCTCTCAAGACTGCTTTCACTGTGTCCCATAAATTTTGTATTGTTGTGTTGTCATTGTCATTTGTTGCCATGATTTTTTTTAATTTCTTTTTTGATCTCTCTGGTTACCCAGTCGTTGTTTCATAGCATGCTGTTTAGTCTCCATGTGTTTGATTTCTTTCTATTGTTTTTATTATAGTTGATTTCCAGTTTTATGCCACTGAGGTCTGAGAAAATGCTTGATATGATTTCTATCTTCTTGAATTTGAAGAGACTTTTCTTATGACCCAATATGTGATCTATCTTTGAAAATGACCCATGTGCACTGGAGAAGAATGTATATTATGTGGCTTTGGGGTGAAATGTTCTGAAGATGTCAGTTAATTCCATCTGGTCTAGTGAGTCATTTAGGATTGATGTTTCTTTGCTGATTTTTTGTTTAGAGGATTTGCCCAATGGTGACAGTGGGGTATTAAAGTCTCCTATTATTATTGTATTGCTGTCAATCTCTTCCTTAATATCCTCCGAGAGTTTTTTTTATGTATTTAGTTGCTCCTATATTGGGTACATATATGTTTACCAGAGTTATTTCTTCTTGTTGGATTGTTCCCTTTAGTATTATGAAATGGCCTTCTTTATCTCTTATTATGTCCTTCATTTTGAGATCTAATTTGTCATATATAAGTTTTGCAACCCCAGCTTTTTTTTCATTTCTATTTGCCTGAAATACCATCTTCCATTCATTCACCCTCAATCTGTGTGCATCTCTTTTCAAACCCATCTTCTTAATGTTGGTACTTTTAAAGTTGTACCAGAGGCTCATATACTGTTCTTTCTTTCTTTCTTTCTTTTTTTGATTGGTAAAAAGATTTATTATTATTTTATTATTTTTTTGCATTTTAATTTTTTATTGATTAACGTATTACACATCTTATTTTTTAAAATTTCTGTTCTTTTTGTGATTGAGTGCTTTCTGATTTTTTATATTCCAAATTGCTGATTTTATCTTCTGCTTTAGATACTCTACTGTTGCTTTTCTGTAATGTATTCTTTATTTCTTAGTAGTTCTTTTTAATCATTTCTATTTCAACTTTTATGTTTTCTAACTCTTTGTTGAAGTTCTCACTGAGAACACTGGGACTCTATAATTAGTATTTTGGTCTTTGCACCTAGTGGATTACTTCTTTCCATTTAGTTTAGGGTTCCCCTTCCCCCTGGACTTTTGTTCTATTATTTTATTTGTGGCATATTTCTTTGTCTCCTCATTTTGGATGTCTCCCTGTGTTTGTTTCTATGCATTAGGTAGATTTACTATGTCTCCTGGCCTTATATTTAGGTGTCCTCTAGGGTGCAGTGGCATATCCTCCTTAGTCACTCAAGCTGAACACTCCAAAGTGCCTCCTCGTGTGGGCTGTGTGCACCATCCTGTTGTAGTTAGATTTGATTACTGTTGACACATCATTGGTAGAGATTTACCTCAAGATCATTTGGCTGTAAATACTGGTCAGGATCATCTTTGAGGATCTACTTTGAGAAAGTCCCATGAAGCAGGAATTTCTTCAGTGGAACTCTAGTATCTGCTGAGTCCACTCCTTGAATGTGTCACTTATGCACATGGTTAGGTGGGGCTTCAGCATGATCTGAAACTGTCCACCAGGTTTGTTGGTTCTAGGCCTTTACATGAAGTGCAGGCCGAGCCAACTGCTGCCTGTTACATACCTGGGTCCACCTGTCATAAGCAACAAGATGGCTACTACTTGTGCTGGGCTTGGAGGTGCCTAGGAGAGGTCAAGCTGGCAACAAGGCTGGCTTCCACAGGTTTTGATATTTTAATAAAGGCTACAATATAAGCCAGGACAGGCCATTTGTATGCAAAAGCTATTGGAAATAGCTTTGTTAGGTTGAAAGGTGAATGGGGTGGCATATCAGAGAATCACCAGGGCAAAGTAAACAATGTTTGCATAGTTGATGGATACTCTGACATGGCACCTGGGTGTGGACTCTTATGTGGGAAGGCTCAGCAAAGGAACAATAGCTACAGACAATACTTTTATGTCAGCAAAAACTTCCCCACCACCCTGATTCAGATTCTCCTCATATGTTCCTGGCATCTTTCAACCAGGTGCCCCAGTGCTTGAGATTAGAGTGAGAGTAAGTGAGAGCTAGTGAGAGTAAGTCTGTGTATTGCCCCTGTAAGAGAAATGCCTGTGACTCTAGGAGATTTCCTTCTCACTCAGCCACAATCTCCTCTGTTTCCCAGAGTCATACATTTGGGAGACTTTCATTCCCAGTCCTGAAATCCAGGGCTAGGAGGCCAGCCATGGGGCTGCAACCTTTGGTTCCTTAGACAAGATTTCTGCTTCTGATGTATCCCTTTCAAATTCCACTAGAGCAGTGATTCTCAACCTGTGGGTCGAGACCCCTTTGGGGGTTGAATGACCCTTTCACAGGGGTCGCCTAAGACCATCGGAAAATGCAGATATTTACATCACGATGTATAACAGCAAAATTTCATGGTTGGGGGTCACCACCACATGAGGAACTGTATGCAAGGGTCGAGGCCTTAGGAAGGTTGAGAACCACTGCACTAGAGTGTGTGGAAACAGTCCCTTCTATCTCCCAATGTTTCTACCAGTGTTAACTTGGTTTTTTATATTCTTTGAAGGATTTCTATTCAGCTAGATTTCAGGTGGTTCTCAATTATCTTTGTTCTGTGGTTTAGTTGTAATGTGTATTTTTTTTTATTGTTGTTGTTGTTTAGTTATAATTTTGATGTGATTGTGGGAGGAGATGAGTACAGCATTTACCTATGCTACTATTTTGACTGAAATCCCCAGTCCTCAGTTTGCTAATATTTTGTTGAAGATTTTTGCATCTATGTTTATCAGGTATATTGGTTTATGATTTTCTTTCTTATTAGTGTCTGTAAGATTTGAGGTGCAGGAAACAGAGTTGGAGGCCAAGACAAATTAAAAGAAGCTTATTCTGCACTAACGAGTGAGATTAAAAAAAAAAAAAAAACAGGATTAGAGGAGAAGGAGAAGGAGGATCCAGCTGGGCTTTCTTGCCTGGGGGGAGAACAGCAACGCGTGCAGAGGTGAACATGCCTTTTGGGGGAGGAACAGAAAGGGGTGAGGCTCATGGTAGAATGGGAAGGTGTGGGGCCCAGGGAACTCAGCATGCACTGATTGGTGTTTCAATGTCTCAGGAAGTTGAACTTGTCTTGTAACCTGTTTCGGTGGCAGATGCAAGTTACGTCATACTCCACCCACCAGTTGGGGAAAGGGAGAATCTATTATTCCAGGTTTTTGGTGATATTAAAAAAAATTGAGAGTCTGGGCAAGGTCAGTGGGTGAAGGTCCATTTTCTGTAGCTACTTCCTGCTGAGAGGGGCATCATCAGGATTCTGGTGATCTCTAGGTTCTGAATTCAAGGCCAGATAGATCTCTCCCACCTTCTGGTTGGTTGACACCTGCATTCTGTTCTGCAAAAAATTAGTGAAACAGTACATGAGACAGGGGCCAAAGAAAAAAAATTAAAGGACTTGATACCAGTGGGCCTAATGATGGGAGGAGCTATGGGGTAAGTGAGCGAAAAACAAGGAATGTTTTCCGTGCTGGATGAGGGGTGCATCAGCATGATTTCCCCAAAGGACTGGTTGGTGAAGTCTAGAGAGTGATCCTGTTGAGTTACTTGGGAGGCAAAAGCTGGTTCTGAGGCTGTCATAGCATCACATGTTTGGTTTTTCTGCTTTTCTGGGTCTGGAGCTGAAATACAATTGGGGCGTAAGGCTCTTGAGGAGGACTGAGTCCCCTGGCTGGAGGGCTGGTTCTGGCCTGGGCAGAAACCTGTAGGCATATTCTCTGAGCAGTTGCCTGAGTAAGGGCAGGTATGGAAGATAAGTAGCCAGGAGAGGAGGATCAGTAGGGAGATGATGATTGAACAAGAAAGGTTTCCCATAGAGGAGTTAAAAAGGGCTTAAGAAGGTAGGGCTCCTTGGTGTAGCCCAGATTCTGGTCAGGGCCATGGATAGGAGGTCCAACCAGGAGCTGTGAATTTCTAGAGAGAGTTTAGTTAGGTGGTCTTTAAGGAGACCATTTACCCAATGATTGTGGGCAGTAGGATATGTGCATCATCTTTCAACATCTCCTGGAGTCAATGCCAAGAAGAATCGCCACAGTATTGAAGGCAAAAGGTGGCCCAAGGAAGTATTGATGGGGTGGTCATAATAAGTCAGGATTAGAGAGAGGAAAATCTGGAGTCCTGCCTGAGGTTGAGTGAGGGCCTTCATAACCTCGGGGCAGGAGTGCATTGCTGCAGGTTGGGTGGAGGCGGCAGGAAGGATAGTGGCCAGGTTCAGGACTGGCAACTGAGTTAGAGAGATTCAGGACTCTCAAGGAATAGGAGATGGAGTTCCTGCATGTGAGAGGGGGTAAGGAGAGATAAGGATCAGTGGGACAGAATATCCAATAGCCTATGAGTGGAGAAGACCTGTAAGGGGTTGACAGAGGCAGATCTGGGTTTCCTTGGTGAGAGAGGTGACTGCAGCCAGAGCCCTGAGGCAGGGCTGCCATCCCTGAACTGTGGGATCAAGCTGTCTAGATAGGTAGGCGACATGGGTGAAAGCTGGGTGAAGACCCCCATAGCTATTCCCTGTCTCTTATCAGGAAATAGTTGGAAAGGCTTAGAGAGAGAGAGAGAGAGAGAGAGAGAGAGAGAGAGAGAGAGAGAGATGCCAGAAAGGTATCCCGGAGCTTAGAAAAAGCCTGGTGAACAAAGGACGGCGAGGAGAGGAGGCCTACTGATGTTTCTTTAGCAGCCTGGTATAGGGGCTTAGCTAGGAGAGCAAAGTTTGGGACCCAATGGTGGAAGAATACTACCATCCCTAGAAAGGACAATATCTGTTCCACAGAAGTGGGAGGCTGTAGGTCTTGTATTGCTTGTGTTTGGTCAACTGTCAGTCCCCGAGAATTGGGCATCAGACCGATCCCTAAATAAGTCATGGTGGGGGCTGACAGTTGTGCCTTGGCAGGGGACACACGATATCTTTTGTCTCTTAGAAAGCTGAGGAGGCCAACTGTATGCCTCTGAGACATGTCCAGGGAGGGGCTGCAGAGAAGGAGATCATCAATATATTGGAGAAGAGTGCTGGGTTCGAATCAGCATTGTTGGAGATTTCTGGGTAAGACCTGGCCAAACAGATGAGGACCATCTCTGAACCCCTGGGGCAGGACTGTCAGGTGAGTTGGCAGGATACCTGCTTGTCTGGGTCCTTTTAAATTCTTGTCAACAGTTAACTTTAGAACTTCTTTCTTTCAACATACCTTCCATTACATATTTCTGAACATATCTAGCAATTAATGTTTCAGTATTGTATGCTGGTGGGGGCCCTGTTATGGTTTGGGGCATGTTTTTCTGGCATGATTTGGGCTCTTTAATTTGTGTGGAACAACATCTGAATAGCACAACATACCTATCATGTTGATGGTGTATACCAATGGATATAGCTTCTTCCAACATGATAAAGCACTATGCCGCGGTGCTCATATTGTGTAGGAGTGGTTTCAAAACACGAGGGAGACTTTACCTTGCTTACGTGACCCCCACAATCACCAGATCTCAATTCAATTGAGCATTTGTGGGATGAAGTTAAAAGAGCCATCAGACAGCTGGTTCCACAACCATTAAATCTCATAGAACTGGACAGTACTATTCATCAGTCATGCTGTCATATTCCTCACATCATCTTCCAACATCTCGTGGAGTCAATGCCAAGAAGAATAGCCACAGTATTAAAGGAAAAATGTGGCCCAACAAAGTATTGATGGGCTGATCATAATAATCTGTCCACTCAGTTTTTGTTGATATGAATTATTCTCTCAGAACTTCTTTTATTGTGTACCAAGGTTTTGGTTTATTATGTTTTCATTTGTCTTTAGGCATTTTTGATTCTTTCTTCATTTCATTGTTAACTGATTCTTTTTTTTTTTTTTTGGTACCTTGTAATTTAATCTTCATGTGTTTGTGTTTTTTAATTTTTTTTTCTTATTGTCATTAATTTCTAGTTTTATGTCATTGCTGTTAGAGGAAATGCTTGGTATGCTCTCAATATTATCAAATTTATGGACATTTGTTTTGTATGCCAACATTTCTGCCCTGGAGAATGTTTTATTATGTATACTTGAAAAGAATGTATATTCTGTTCCTTTCTGCTGAAATGCTCTGGAATATAATTAAATACATCTGGGTTAATGTTTCATTTAAGGCTGCTGTTTTCTTGTTGATTTTATGAATCTCTAGATTTTTCTGGAAAATCTATCCATTGAGGTCATTGGTGAGCTAAATTCCCCTACTATGACTATATTACAATAAACCTCTCTCTTTACATCCATCAATATTTGCTTTATACACTAAGTGACCAGATTATTATGATTTCTGAACACCTAATAATCTGGCCACTCAGTATATGTGTGTGTGTGTGTGTGTGTGTGTGTGTGTGTGTGTGTATAGAAGTTCGGTGCATGAATTCATGCATGGTTGACCATGGGGAGGGGACAAGGGCTGTTGGCCAGCCTGCCTGCTGGTCAAAGTCCTGGACGAGAAGATAATTTGCATATTAGCCTTTTATTATATAGTATATACACTGAGTGGCCAGATTATTATGTGTTCAGAGATCATAATAATTGGGGCACTCAGTATATATTTAGATGCTCCTGTGTTGGATGCATTAATGTTTATAAGGGTCATATTCACTTGTTGGATTGTTTCTTTTATCTTTAAATAATGTTCTTGCTACGGTGGTCTGAAAAGCTACAGTCGCAGCACCCACCAAACAGCTGGTGGACCCAGAACACTGCTCTCCAATCAGCACAAACACTCGGACTCAGAGGAGCTCCACACGCCACACAGAAAGATCAGATTTTGCCTGGTATAAGATGAGGTCTCCTATCCTGCAGAACAGAGACGTACACACTGTGGGAACTGGACTGGGGCAAAGCTGCTTCTAGAGAAATCTGTGGATGTGGGGCAGGGTATGATCCCTAAATGTGGAAGGGGACCATCAGAGCTATTAAAAGAGGGGAACTCTAGGAAGCAACCCATTTTGCTCTGAGGCAGAAAGACAGCCTGGGAGTTATTACAGTGTCCCGGCTGCTTGAATAGGAGCAAGGAAGGTGGGGTGCACAGACAGCAAGCACTCTTTCCTCTTCAGACCCTGGCTTCTGAATGCTAAGCCCAATACATAGGATCACACAATTGGAGACATCCTTAAAGACTGTAGGGGAAAGTTGTTCTTCTGGAACCTGGGGATCTGAGCACAGAATAACCATCAGAGAATCAGCTCAGGGGCAACCCATCCCCACAAACTGGTATTGAGTACCACGGAGTAGCAGGACGGAAGCACAGGATAGAGAGGTCCTTTGCTTAGTCTCAGAGGTCAGTTCCAAAATACTGCCACCCAGGGGATGGCTCACAAATTGACTCCAGCATAATCACAAAAAAATAAAGACACAACTCAGCAGTGAAATACAGGGAACTGCAGTACTCGCCCCACTCCCCGAACTGAGAAACAGGAGTGCCAAACAGAACAATGGAGGAAATGAATGACCTCCAATTCTGCTCATTCTATTTTTTTATATTTATTTATTTATTTATTTATTTATTGCATATTTTAATTAAATAACTATTTTTTTCTTTTCTCCTCAATTTATTTTACCTTTTTAATTATTACATTTTTATTTTCAACTAGTATTATTACTACTATTATTTTACCTTTTTGAAAAAAGTGTCATTTTATTTTCTCTTTATTTTACTTTGAGATTAGAGTTCTACATTCTATTTTCATCTTTCCTTTAGCATAATTTTATTCTATTTCAACTCTACCTTTATGCCAAAACTTTCTTCCTAACTTTCTCCATCTTGTTGTTTTGTTTCTCTTTCCCTTTTCCAACTTTAGATTTTCCCTATTCTTTCTTTTTACCTGTTTAAAATTTCACCCCACTTAAATATCTAATTTCAAATCCCCTACTACAAGTCCACACAAACCTCTCTTTTCTTGTCTTCAATATCAAAAAAGTTGTTTTTCTCTGTCCTTTTGTTGTTGTTTGCCTGAACAGTGATTATATCGATTTTTTATACTTTTTGGTGAGATTGTTTTTGCTTATTCTACTGTTGTTTTTTTATTTTTTTGTTTTTGTTGGTTTTTTTTTTTTTGCCTTGTGTTTGCTTTGTTTTGGTTTGTTTTTTACCTCTCTTTTCCCTCATCTCCCTTGATATTAGTTGTTATTTGAAGTGTGTATTAATCTCCAGGTACTTGTTGCTGGCATTTGTTGGGATTAGTGTCTGTTTTATTGGAGTTTTCTCCTCACATATATAATTTGTTGGCTTTTTCTCTTATTCTCTTTCTTTTCTCTCTGACTTTTTTCTCTTTCTCTTTTATTCTTCTTCTTCTTTTTTATTTTTATTTATTTATTTTTCTATTTTCTCCCAATTTGATTTTGGCACTACTTTCTTTTCTCTTTTCTTCATCTTTCTCTTATTCTTTCTCTACTTAACCCTAATTTGTCTTTCATTGGTGGTCACCTTATTTGTGGTTATTAACATTGTGAATACATCTCTGGTCAGTGAGTTGTGTGCTGTACCTGGTCGTGTTGTAGTTTGTGCCTTTAAATAAACATAGGAGAGAAGACTACATAACCAGACACCTGAATAAGAAAGACCATGGGCAGAGGAAGAAACAGCTGGCATATGACAGAAAAGCAGGTACCACCAGAAAAGGAAGTAAACACAATAGAAGCAGAAATAGACTTGGAGAGAAAGAGTTCAGAGAAACGGCTATAAGGTGGCTGAAAAGCATGGAAGACAAAATTGACAATATGAAGAAGAGCCAAGAGGAATGAAGAAGAGCCAAGAGGAAATGAAGAAGAACTAAGAAGAAATGAAGAATAATCAAGAAGAAATGAAAAGTGACATCACTGCTGTAAAGAACTCAATAGAAAGCATCAAAAGTAGACTAGATGACACATCAGTGATCTAGAAAACAAGGTAGGAAAAAATACCCAAGTACAGTAGCTTCTAGAAAACAAAATTAAAAAGCAAGAGGAGAGCCTAAGGGAAATTTGGGATAACATGAAACAAAGCAACATCTGCATAATTGGGGTTCCAGAAAGAGTGGAAACTGAGCAAGGAATAGAAAACCTGTTTGAAGAAATAATGACAGAAGTCTTCCCTGATATAGGAAAGAAAAAACACACACAAATCCAAGAAGCTCACAGAGTCCCAAGCAAAATGAACCCCAAAAAACTGACACGAAGGCACATTATAATTAAATTGACAAATACCAATGACAAAGTAAGAATCTTAAAAGCGGCCAGAGAGAAACAGAAAGTTACCTACAAAGGAACCCCTATAAGACTAGCTACTGATTTCTTAACAGAAACTGATCAGGCCAGAAGGAAAGGGAATGAAATATACAACGTCATGCAAAGGAAGGGTCTGAATCCAAGAATACTGTACCCAGCAAGGCGTTCAATCAAAATTGAAGGTGAAATCAGGAGCTTCACAGACAAAAAAGGACTAAGGGAATATATTATCACCAAACCAGCAATGCAAGATATGTTAAAGTGTCTGCTGTAAAAAAATAAGACATAGGAAGTGAAGAAGGAACTTGGGAATGAAGACTGAAAATGACGACAGAGAAGTACCTATCAATAAAACTTTAAATGTAAATGGATTAAATGCTCCAATCAAAAGACATAAGGTAAGATAAGAAAATATGATCCATATATCTGCTGTCTACAAGAAACCCACCTCAGAAAAAGCTATGCACACAGATTCATGGTGAAAGGATGGAAGATAGTATTTCAGGCAAATGGGAATGAAAAAGTAGCTGGGGTTGCAATACTTATATCTGACAAATTAGATCTCAAAGTGAAGGACATAACAAGAGATAAATAAGGCCACTTCTTAATATTAAAGGGAACAATCCAACAAGAGGAAATAACTCTGGTAAACATACATGCACTAAATATAAAAGCACCTAACATAAAAAATCTCTTGGAGGATATTAAGGGAGACATTGACAGCAATACAACCATAGTAGGAGATTTCAATACCCCACTGTCATACTAGATAAATCCTCTAAACAAAAAATCAGAAAAGAAATATCAATCCTAAATGTCTCACTAGACCTGATCAAATTAATTGACTTCTTCAGAACAATTCACCCCAAAGCCACAGAATGTATATTCTTCTCCAGTACACATGAGTCATTTTCAAAGATAGATCATAAGTTGGGTCATAGCAAAACCTTCAAATTAAAGAAGATAGAAATCATATTAAGCATTTTCTAAGTTTGCAGTGGCATAAAACTCAAATCAACTACAATAAAAACAATACAAAGAAATCAAACATATGGAGACTAATTAGCATGCTACTAAACAATGACTGGGAAACAGAACAGTCAAGGAAGAAATAAAAAACAGCAGGGCAACAAATGACAATGACAACACAACAGTACAAAATTTATGGGACACAGTGAAAGCAGTATTGAGAGGGAAGTTCATAGCTCTACAAGCTACTGCAAAAAACAGCAAACAATGGTAATAAATTATCTAACCCTACAACTCAAAGAGCTAGAAATAGAGTAATAAGAAAAGCCCAATGTATGCAGAAAGAAGGAAATGGTAAAAATCAGAGCGGAGATAAACAACTTGGAGACCAAAAAAAAAAAAAAAAAAAAAAAAAAAAAAAAAAAAAAAAAAAAAAAAAAAAAAAAAAAAAAAAAAAAAAAAAAAAAAAAACAATTCAAAAGATCAACAAAACCAAGATCAGGTTCTTTGAAAGGATAAGCAAATTGATGGACCTCTATTCGGGCTCACCATGAAGCAAAGAGAGAAGACTCAAATAAACAAAATCAGAAATGAAAGAGGAGAAATAACAACAAACCCTGCTGTCATACAAAGGATTGTTAAAAAATACTATGAACAACTCTATTCCAACAAATTGGACAACCAGCAAGAAATGGACATTTTCCTAGAAATATAAACCTTCCAAAACTCAATCAGGAAGAATCTAAATATCTCAATAGGCCAATAACAATGGAAGAAATTGAAGCAGTCATCACAAAGCTCCCAGCAAACAAAAGCCTGGGACAGATGGCTACACAGGAGAGTTTTACCAAACATTTAAGGAAGAATTAAAACCTATCCTATTGAGACTATTCAAAAACATTCAAGAAGGAACACTTCCAAACACCTTCTATGAAGCCAGCATCACCCTACTATCAAAACCAGATAATGACAACACAATGAAAGAGAATTATATGTGAATATCTCTCATGAACATAGATGCCAAAATCCTCAACAAAATCCTAGCTAATCAGATCCAGCAGTACATCAGAAAGATCATACTCCATGACCAAGTAGGATTCATCCCAGGAATGCAAGGATGGTACATATCCACAAATCAATAAATGTGATACATCACATAAACAAAATGAGAGATAAAAATCACATAGTCATATCAATTGATGCAGAAAAAGCTTTTGACAATATCCAATACACTTTCTTGATTAAAACTTTCAGCAAGATAGGAATAGAAGTGTCATACCTCAACATCATAAAAGCCATATATGATAAACCCACAGCTAACATCATACTCAATGGGCAAAATCTAAAACCATTTCCCCTAAGAACAGGAACAAGACAGGGATGCCCACTCTCACCTCTCCTGTTCAACATAGTACTGGAAGTATTAGCCATTGCAATTAGACAAGAAGAAGAAATAAAAGGCATCCCAATTGGAAGAGAGGTAGTGAAGCTGTCCTTTTTTGCAGATGACATGATACTGTACATAGAAAACCCAAAGGACTCTATCCAAAATTTAATTGACTTGATAAATGAATTCTACAATGTAACAGGTTTCAAAATTAATGCCAAGAAATCTATGGCATTTCTGTACACTAATACTGAAATTACAGAAGGAGAGACTAAAAACATCAATCCCATTTACCATTGCACCAAAAAAATTAAGATACCTAGGAATAAATCTAAGGAGGTAAAAGACCTATATGCAGAGAGAATCCAAGATGGCGACATAGGTAAACACCTACACTGTTGCCTCCCAGAACAATTTCAAAACTACAACTAAAAGACAGAATGGACATTATCTGGAACCACAGGACAGCTGGCTGAGTGGAAATTCTACAACTAGAAGGAAAGAGAGGGGCTCACAGAGACCCAGAGGAGCTGCAAAAAGCTGAAGTACGGAGACACGTGCATGGAGAGAGTGGGTGCCGGAGAACCTGGCTGGCTTTCTCTGGCAGGAGATGACTCCCAATGGCATTAAACACCTTATCCTAAAACACTAAACCCCAGATCCAGCCGAAACTCATACGGGGAGAAGTGAACGGAAGTGAAAAGGGAGAAGTGCACGGAAATTTAGGGGAGTCGCAAAAGATCAGAAGCTGGTGGCGCGCACGGCACTGTGTGCAGAGGACCAACAGCTGATTGTGCTGCTGGCTTTCACTAGTGGGCGAGAGACAGACCCTCACAACTGCGTCACTTCTAACTCCACTAAATCCTGTTTTCAGGTGAAACCCTGGGGACCCAGACTCATTTAGTCCTGGAGTGCAGGGGAGCCAGAGGGGCAGCAGTCTAGAGGCAATGCGAGAGTGCACTCATGCACAGGTACCGCTCCAGCCATTACCCAGTCACTTGTGATTCAGGGGCCATGGAGGGTGGAGCCAACTGGAAGGCAAGGTGGTCCCTTAAGCCCTGAGACTCCACCCATCCCAAGCTCAACAGAGAGGCTTTTTTGGTTTTGCAAGTCTAGTATCAAAAGGCTAAATCCAACTCAGAAATTCTCCTGGCATAGTGAAAATGCTGAGACAAGAGAAGGGATTACAAACAAAAGAAATGGAGGAAAACAAACGACTAGATATAGAGTTCAAAACTCCGCTTATCAGGTTTTTCAAGAATATCCTAGAAAAGTTGGATAAAGTTAGCGAGACCAAAGAGGAGATGAAAAAGAACCTACTAGAAATGAAAAAGGACCAACTAGAAATTAAAAATACAGTGACAGAAATAAAAAATATTATACAGAGACCTAACAGCAGACTAGGGGAAGGCAAGAATGAAGTAAAAAATTTAAAATATAAAGAATCAGAAAACACTCAAGTGGAAGAGCAAGAACAAAAAAGAATCCAAAAATGTGAAGATAATGTAAGGAGCCTCTGGGACAGCTTCAAGTGTACCAATATCAGAACTGTGGGGGTGCCAGAAGAAGAGAGAGAGCAAGATACTGAAAACCTATTTAATGAAATAATGACTGAAAACTTCCCACATCTGGTAAAAGAAATAGACTTACACGTCCAGGAAGCACACAGAACCCCATATAAAAGGAATCCAAAGAAGACTACACTGAGACACATCATAATTAAAATACCAAGAGCAAAAGACAAAGAGAGAATATTAAAAGCAGCAAGAGAAAAATAGTTCATTACCTACAAAGGAGCACCCATACGACTGTCAGCCGGTTTCTCAATGGAAACGATGCAGGCCAGACGGGAGTGGTAAGAAATATTCAATGTGATGAATAGTAAGAACCTACAACCAATTGTATGCTATCCAGCAAAGCTGTCATTTAAAATTGAAGGACAGATAAAGAGCTTCACACAAAGGAAAAAGCTAAAGGAGTTCATCAATTCCAAACCAGTATTATATGAAATGCTGAAAGGTACTCTTTTAGAAGAGGAAAAAGAAACAGGTAAAAGATAACAAATTAAGAACAACA
Organism: Lasiurus borealis; assembly: GCA_004026805.1. Classification (NCBI taxonomy): domain Eukaryota; kingdom Metazoa; phylum Chordata; class Mammalia; order Chiroptera; family Vespertilionidae; genus Lasiurus; species Lasiurus borealis. The sequence goes on from PVJN01024703.1 coordinate 14,069, forward strand.
AATACATATCTATCAACAAGTGAACCTAAAAATTAAGGGAATTAAAAATTTGATCAACAGAATAAATTGGTGAATATAATAGAATCAGGAGCACAGAAAGGGAGTGGACTGATAATTCTCAGGGGGAATGGGGTGAGGGGAGTACAGGGAGAGTGGACAAAAATCATACACTTATGTATGCTGTCAACAGGAGGGAGAAAAGAGTGGAGGGGAGCTATGGAGTGGAAAAAAGAGAAACAAATGTAATAATCTGAATAATAAATATTTAATTTTAAAAAAAGTCCTATGTGCAGAAAAACTACAGCACACTGAAAACAGAGATAGAGGAAGACGTAAACAGATGGAAGAGCATACCATGCTCATGGATAGGGAGAATCAACATTATTAAAATGTCCATAGTACCCAAAGCAATCTATAGACTCAATGCATTTCCCATTAAAATACCAATGATGTATTTCACAGACCTAGAAAGAACTCTTCAAAGATTCATCTGGAACAAAAAACCAAAAAACAAACAAACAAACAACAACAACAACAACAAAACCCTGAATAGCCACAGCAATCCTGAGAAAGAAGAATAAAGTAGGTCGGATCTCAATACCAGATCTCAAGCTTTATTACAAAGCGACTCTTTTCAAAACAGCCTGGTACTGGCACAAGAACAGACACATAGAGCAATGGAATAGAATAGAGAATCCAGATATTCACCCAAACCATTATCCTCAATTAATATTTGACAAAGGAGGCATGAACATACAATGAAGTCAAGACAGCCTCTTCAATAAATGGTGTTGGTAAAATTGGACAGATACATGCAAAAGAAATGAAACTAGACCACCAACTTACACCATACACAAAAATAAACGCAAAATAGATACAGGACTTAAACTAAGATGGGAAACCATACTAAAAATACTAGAGGAATCCACAGGCAGCACAATCTCAGACATATGCCGAAAGAACTTCACTGATACTGCTCCAAAGGCAATGAAGCTAAAGAAAAAATAAACAAATGGGACTACATAAAAATAAAAAGCTTTTGCACAGCAAAAGAAACCATCAACAAAACAACAAGAAAGACCACTGTATGGGAGAACATATTTGCAAATGTTATCACTGATAAAGTTTAATCTCCAACATCTACAGCCAACTTATACAACTTAATAAAAGGAAGATAAATGATCCAATAAGAAAAAATGGGCAAAGAACCTAAATAGAACCTTTTTGAAAGAAGGCCAAGAGACACATGAAAACATCTTCAAAGTCGCTAATTATCTGAGAGATGCAAATCAAAATGACAATGCGATACCATCTCACACCTGACAAAATGGCAATCATCAACAAATGACAAGTGTTGGCAAGGATGTGGAGAAAAAGGAACTCTTGTGCAGTGTTGGTGGTAATGCAGACTGGTGCAGCCACTGTGGAGAACAGTATGGAGTTTCCTCAAAAAACTAAAAATGGAACTCCCATTTGACTCAGCAATCCCACTCTTAGGAATTTATCCTAAGAGAGTAGAAACACCAATCAGAAAGGATTTATGCACCCCTATGTTCATAGCAGCACAATTTACAATAGCAACACTTTGAAACAGCCTAGGTGCCTGGCAGCAGATACGTGAATAAAAAAACCATCGTAGTTCTACACAATGGAATTCTATGCTGCCATTAAAAAGAAGGAATTCTTACCATTTGCAGCAACCTGAATGGAACTGGAGAGTCTTATGCTAAGTGAAATAAGCCAGTCAATGAAGGAGAAACACCACATGATATCACTCATTAGTGGATAATAAAGAACATGATAAACTGATGAACAAATGGGTAGATACAGAGGCAGTAAAGCATCAAACAGACTGTCAAATTACAGCAGGAAGATGGAGAGGTGGAGTAGATAAGAGATCAGCCAAAGGACTTGTATGCATGCATATAAGCATAACCAATGAACACAAGATCTTGGGGGGTTGGGATAAGCCTGTGAGGAGGGGGAATGGGAAGATATGTATACATGTAACAAAATAAAAAAATAATGTTCTTCTTTGTCATTTGTCATATTCTTTGTTTTAAAGTTTATTTTGCATAATATAAGTATTGCTGTCTTAGTTTTTTGTTTGTTTTCATTTGAATGAAATTTTTCTGTCTACTTTTTTTTTCTCACTTTAGGTTTTTGTGTGTTTTTATATCTGAGGTGTGTCTTATAGACAGCAATATTTATGTGAGCTGGTATGGTCTGAAGGCAGCCATCAGATTTGTTGATTCTAGAAATTGCAGTGGAAATCATCATAAAATGTGCCTGTGACCAGCCCTGGGATCCCTGTTAGGAGTTAAAATGTTATTCATGATCGGTAGCTATTTGTGCTTGGCCTGAGTACATATGGGACATGCTGCATTGTGTATAGAAGCTGGTTGCCACCAGTATTGAGCCTGGAGAAGATCAGCAAAAATCTCAAGACACCATAAGATCTGACACTATCTGCCTGCTCCCCATTAGGCTTCCCAGAGACTCAGTTGCATGAGGCAATTTCTCAGTGAGTAACCAAGTTGGGATGAGTGTTGTTTACCAGTTTGATACAGATTCAAATTTGTTGTCAGTGCTTGGTTTGGCACCACTCAGCCAAATTTAGAGTGCACCAATTGCTGTTGCCATCTGCCTGGGGCTTGCAAACTGTTATTGCGGGGAAAGGTCTCAAGGAGTCATCATAGTGTAGCTAGTAGACTTTATTAGACTAAAACAGATTAAGAATTGGCCATGTTGCATAAAAATGCTGGCATCTGTTAAGAGTTTTTCAAGAAAACTTGCAACAAGGGCCCTTGTAGCAAGATATGAACTTTCAAAGCAGGCCCTCTGAGAGGGATGTTAATGCATCTCACCAGGCTGATCCTGTGGAGGGGTGTGGGCAAATTCACCACAGGAATGGTTGAACATGTGGTGAAAATTGGCCGACGTTTCTGTCTCTCCTTGTGTGTTTCTGGTATCCCTTGAGATTGCTTGAATTTCTTTGAGGATTTTTCAAGAAAGACTGCAATGTAACCTAAGCCTAGTTGTTTAGAGCAGATCCCTCTGCCTGGTGATAGCTTGGCAGGGTTGGGGATCAGAAAGTTAGTAGGGTGGAGCTAGTACATCTCCCCAGGCTGATGCTATATTGAGGTGTTCAAGTTAAGAAAGATATCAACTGTGCATGGTGTAGGAGAGAAAATCAGTACAAGGGCATTTCCAGTTGTCCCTGCAGCTCTCTCCCTGAGGCCACACAACCAAACTTCTCTTTGTATAACTCTGGTCCCCTCTGAGCAACTGCCAGAGCTTTGAGTGATAATTTCTTTAAGAAGGTACCTGGGTTTCCAGCAATCTTCCATCTTACTGGAGAGGAAAGAATCCTTGCTGATTATTATAGCTAGATGTTATGTGAATTTCTCTTTCCTGTCCTGGTATAGGGAAGCATGAGACTTTGTTGAAAAGTTTGTAAGGAGGAAATTCTGGCTTAGAAGAGTTGGCTGAAAGGGGCTAACCCTAATTGTTCCTCGACCTTTCCAAATAAGTCTGTGTACATGCGGATCCTCAGGTGTTTATCAGAACCTTTATGCTTAATCTTTAGATGTCCTTGCTTAAAGGACACTGAAGTCACATCTGTCTTCCCAAGATTACGTACTCTACTGATTGTATATAAAAGATATACATTATCCCAAATTGCTGTTATAAGAAAAGCCTGAAGAGGAAGGTGAGAGAGGCTGTCTAGTTTCCATAGCCAGGCAGTCCCTTAGCCCAATCTTTCATAGAAATGTATGTCAGAGTAATTATTCATCCATTGCTCAGGGTCTGCTCATCAGCTCCCATACTTCGGAGCTCTCGGCTGAGGAGTCTGGCTAGGGACAAGACCACTTGCTCCTCAAGTGGTATTATTTTAGCTAAGATTATCTCTATGGATTCTTAACTGTGCGGCCAGCATTTTTTCAATGTTTTCCTTTTTTACCACTATTATGTGGCTTCTTCTGTATATTCTTAGTTATAAGACTTCTGTTCAGTTAGTTTTCATTTGCTATTTAGGTTGATTGGCTTATGATTTAGTTGTATTTCCAATTTGATCCCAGTTTAACTTCTACTACTCCATCTTGGATCCTCCTCTTTTCAGCATTTTAAATATGACATTTCATTGTCTTTTAGATTTCATGCTGTCATTTAAAAAGTTATCTGGTAAGTCTTTTTGTTTATTTTATTCCCTGGAGGTAGCATATGTTTTTTTCTCTAATTATTTCTAAGTTTTTTCTATATTAGGGTTTTAGTTTTGTCATTAGTATTGGTGTGTTTTTGTTTGTATTTATCTTGCTATACGCTTGCTAAATGTCCTGAATCTGAGTGTGACTATTATTTATAAGTTAATTATAATTTTTTTGGCTATTATTTCTTCAGATATTACTTCTGTCTTGATTAATTTTATTTATCATCTTTTGGACTTTAATTTACATTAGAGCAGTTACCTGTGTCTTATATGTTTCTTATTCTTTGGGTGTTTTCTCCCCACACACCCTACATCCCATGTCTCAGATTACATCTTTTATATTGACCTGTATTTGAGTTCAGTAATCCTGTACTTTGCTTGCTGTTAAACACTTACAGAGTTCTGAGGCCCATGTCTCAGTTCTGAGGCCTGTGTCTCCAACTCAGAGTCTGGCTCAGACTACCTCTCAAGCAAATACGTACAAGTGGGTATACATAACCCTATTGTGAACACCCTCCAAGAAAGAGAAAAAAATGGCGGCAAAATATATGGACGTGTCTGGAGCCTTGTCGCTGAGCAGACAGTGAGAACAGCTGAGGGTCGCACTGGGAGTGTTTGTTGGCAAGTTAAGAGACAGTTATCCTCCAGGAGAAGGTGGGGGATGGCTGGCTGGAGCTCCCCTGACCAGACAGCCCCACTGCTACGGAGTTTTTGGTCTCTGGAGCCACTAGCGCAAACAAGGAGACCATGCCATAATTCAGGGGGAAGTGGGTGTCTACGGCTCTCTGAAAAACTAGCTGCAGCACCCACTGAACTTCCAGGGGACCCATAACACCACTCTCCAATCGGTGGAAACACTCGAACTCAGAAGAGCTCCAAACCCCACACGGAAAGGAGAGAGAACTACATAACCAGACACCCGGAGAAGAAAGACCATGGGCAGACAAAGAAACAGCCCACATATGAAAGAAAAGCAGGTATCACCAGAAAAGGAAGTAAAAGAAATAGAAGCAGAAATAAACTTGCCACAGAAAGAGTTGGTCATAAGGTGGCTGAAAAGAAAGGAAGTCAAAATCGACAATATGAGTAAGAGCCAAGAGGAAATGAAGAAGAGCCCAGAAGAAATGAAGAACTAAGAGTAAATGAAGAATAATCAAGAAGAAATGAAAAATTAAATCACTGCTATAAAGAACTCAATAGAAAGCATCAAAAGTAGACTAGAAGAAGCAGAGGACTGTATCAGTGATCTTGAAGACAAAGTAGAAAAAAATACCCAAGTACAGCAGCTTCTAGGAAAAAAAAATTAAAAAGCAAGAGGAGAGGAATCAAAGATTGCGGCATAGGTAAACACCTACACTGCTGCCTCGCACAACAATTTCAAAACTACAACTGAAAAACAGAACGGACATCATCCAGAACCACAGGAAAGCTGGCTGAGTGGCAGTTCTACAACTAGAAATAAATAGAGGGGCTCACAGAGACTCAGAGGAGCTGCAAAAAGCTGAGGTATGGAGATGCGTGCTTGGAGAGAGCTGGTGCTGGAGTACCTGGCTGGCTATCTCTGGTGGGAGGGAGATGGAGCACTGAACCCCAGGTCCAGCTGAAACTTACATGGGGGAATTTGGACTGTGAAAAGGGAGAAGTGCATGGAAATATAGGGGAGCTGTGAAAGGGCAGAAGTCTGGTGGCATGCACAGAACTGAGCACAGAAGACCGACTACTGATTGTGCTGCTTGCTTTCATGAATGGGCAAGAGACAAAGCCTCCCAACTGAGCCACTTCTAATTCCACTAAAGCCCAGTTTCGGGCAAAACCCTCGGTACCCAAACTTGTATGATCCCGGAGGACAGGGGAGCCAGAAAGGCAGCAGTCTAGAGGCACTGTGAATGTGCACAGGGACCGCTCAAGCTATTATCCAGAGACACGTGAGACCCAGGGACCATGGAAGGCAGGGCCAACTGGAAGACAAGGCAGTCCATTAAACCCTGAGACACCACCCCTCCGAAGCTCAACAAAGAGGCTTTTGCAGTTTTACAAGTCTTGTATCATAAGGCTGAATCCAACACAGAAGTTCTCCTGGCAGAGTGAAAATGCAGAGACAAAGGAAAAGGTCACAAACAAAAGAAATGGAGGAAAACAAACAACTGGATATAGAGTTATAAGGTTTTTCAAGAATATCCTACAAAAGATGGATAAATTTAGTGAGACCCAAGAGGAGATGAAAAAGGACCAACTAAAGATGAAAAAGGACCAACTAGAAATTAAACATACACTGACTGAAATAAAAACTATTATACAGAGTCCTAACAGCAGACTAGAGGAAGGCAAGAATCAAGTCAAAAATTTTAAATACAAAGAACCAGAAAACACTCAACTGGAAAAGCAAGAAGAAAAAAGAATCCAAAAATGTGAAGATAGTGTAAGGAGCCTCTGGGACAGCTTCAAGTGTACCAACATCAGAATTATGGGGGTGCCAGAAGAAGAGAGAAAGCAAGATACTGAAAACGTATTTGAAGAAATAATGATTGAAAACTTGCCACCTCTGATGAAAGAAATAGACTTACAAGTCCAGGAAGCACACAGAACCTCATATAAAAGGAATCCAAAGAGGACCACACAAAGACACATCATAATTAAAATACCAAAAGCAAAAGACAAAGAGAGAATATTAAACCCAGCAAGAGAAAAACAGTTAATTACCTACAAGGGAGCACTCATACGATTGCCAGCTGATTTCTCAACAGATACGATGCAGGCCAGATGGGAGTGGCAAGAAATTTTCAACATGATGAATAGCAAGAACCTACAACCAAGAATACTCTCTCCAGCAAAGCTATCATTCAGAATTGAAGGGCAGATAAAGAGCTTCACAGATTAAGAAAAAGCTAAAGGAGTTCATCAAATCCAAACCAGTATTATATGAAATGCTGAAAGGTACTCTTTAAAAAGAGGAAGAAATAAAAGGTAAATGATAAAAAACTATGCACAACAAATACATATCTATCAACAAGTGAATCTAAAAATTAAGTGAATTAAAAATTTGAGCAATGGAATAAACTGGTGACTATAATAGAATCTGGAGCACAGAAAGGGAGTGGACTGATAATTCTTGGGTGAGGGGGGTGGAGGAAGAGACTGGACAAAAATCATACACCTATGGAAGATGTCAATGGGGAGTAGGTAATGGTAGAGGGAGGACTGGGAGCCGGGTGGAGGGGGGTTATAGAGGGAAAAAAAGAGAAACAAATGTAATAATCTGAATAATAAAGATTTAATTAAAAAATAAAAAATAAAGCAAGAGGAGCGCCTAAGGGAACTTGGGGATAACGTGAAACTAAGTAATATTCACATATTTGGGGTTTCAGAAAGAGTAGAAACTGAGCAAGGAATAGAAAACCTGTTTGAAGAAATAATGACAGAAGTCTTACCTGATATAGGAAAAAAAAAACCACACAAATCCAAGAAACACACACAAGTCCCAAGCAAAATGAACCACAGTAGATCAACACCAAGGCACATTATAATTAAATTGGCAAACACCAACGACAAAGTAAGAATGTTGTAAGTGGCCAGAGAGAAACAGAAAGTTACCTACAAAGGAACCCCAATCAGACTAGTGACTGATTTCTCAACAGAAACTCATCAGGTCAGAAGGGAATGGAATAAAATTTACAAAGTCATGCAAAGGAAGGGTCTGAATCCATGAATACTGTACCCAGCAAGGCTTTCAATCACAATTGAATGTGAAATCAGGAGATTCACAGACAAAAAAGGACTAAGGGAATATATTACCACCAAACCACTAATGCAAGAAATGTTAAAGAGTCTGCTGTAAAAAAAGAAATAGGAAGAGAAGAGGGAGCACAGTGGTAATGAATAAAAATGGCAACAGATAACTACCTATCAATAACAACTTTAAATGTAAATGGATTAAATGCTCCAATCAAAACACATAAGAGAACTGATTGGATAAGAAAATATGATCCATATATCTGCTGTCTACAAGAAACCCACCTCAGAAAAAGAGATGCACACAGTCTGAGAGGGAAGGGATGAAAGATTGTGTTTCAGGAAAATGGAAATGAAAAAAAAGCTGGGGTTGCAATACTTATATCTGACAAATTAGATCTCAAAGTGAAGGACATAACAAGAGATAAAGAAGGCCACTTCATAATACTTAAGGGAACAATCCAACAAGAAGAAATAATTCTGATAAACATATACCTACCCAATATAGGAGCACCTAAATACATAAAAAAACTCTTGGAGGATATTAAGGTAGAGATTGACAGCAATACAATCATAGTAGGAGATTTTTATACCCCTGTGTCACCACTGGACAAATATTTCAACAAAAAATCAGGAAAGAAACATCAATCCTAAATGACTCACTAGACCAGATGAAATTAATTGACATCTTCAGAACATTGCACCCCAAAGCCACAGAATATACATTCTTCTCCAGTACACATGGACCAAATGTTGGGTCATAGGAAAAGTCTCTTCAAATACAAGAAGATAGGAATCATATCAAGCACTTTCTCAGAACACAGTGGCATAAAACTCAAATCAGCTACAAAAGAAACAATACAAAGAAATCAAACACATGCAGACTAAACAGCATGCTATTAAACAATGACTGGGTAAACAGAAAAGTCAGGGAGGAAATAAAAAATATCAGGACAGGAAATGACAATGACAACACAATAGTACAAAATTTATGGGACACAGTGAAAGCAGTCTTGAGAGGGAAGTTCATAGTTCTACAAGCCTACTGCAAAAAATAGGAAGCAATGGTAATAAATTACCTTACCCTACAAATCAAAGAGCTTGAAAGAGAGCAAGAAGAAAAGTCCAGGGTAAGCAGAAAAAAGGAAATAGCAAAGATCAGAGTGGAGATAAATGACATAGAGACAAAAGAAACAATACAAAAGATAAACAAAACCAAGAGTTGGTTCTTTGAAAGGAGAAACAAGATTGATGGACCTCTAGCCAGGATCACCATGAAGCAAAGAGAGAAGACTCAAATAAACAAAATCAGAAATGAAAGAAGAGAAATAACAACAGACCTCTCTGAAATACAAAGGATTGTAAAAAAAACAAACAAACAAAAACTATGAACAATTGTATTCCAACAAATTGGACAACCTGGAGGAAATGGACATATTCTTTGAAAAACATAACCCTCCAAAACTCAATCAGGAAGAATCTAAACATCTCAATAGTCCAATAACTATGGAAGAAATTGAAGGAATCATCAAAAAAGCTTCCATCAAATAAAATCCTGGGACCAGATGGCTGCACAGGAGAGTTTTACCAAATTTTCAAGGAAGAATTAAAACCTATCCTTCTCAGACTATTCCAAAAAATTCAAAAAGAAGGAACACTTCCAAACACCTTCTATGAAGCCAGGATCACCCTAATACCAAAACCAGATAAAGACAAGATAATGAAAGAGAATTATAGGACAATATCTCTCATGAACATAAATGCCAAAGTACTCAACAAAATTCTAGCAAATCAGATCCAGCAGTACATCAGAAAGATCATACACCACGACCAAGTAGGATTTATCCAAGGAATGCAAGGATGGTACAATATCCCCAAATCAATAGACATGATACATCATATAGATAAATTGAATGATAAAAATCACATAGTCATATCAATTGATGCAGAAAAAGCTTTTGACAATATTCAACACCCTTTCTTGATAAAACTCTCAGCAAGGCGGGAATAGAAGGATCATACCTCAATGTCATAAAAGCCATATATGATAAACTCACAGCTAACATTATACTCAGTGGGTAAAAACTGAAATCTATTCCCCTAAGAACAGGAACCAGACAGGGATGCCCACTCTCACCACTCTTGTTTGTTTGCATAGTACTGGAAGTATTAGCCACTGCAATTAGACAAAAAGAAGAAATAAAAGGTATCCAAATTGAAAAAGAAGAAGTAAAGCTGTCCTTATTTGCAGATGACATGATACTGTACATAAAAACCTGAAGGACTCTATCCAAAAATTAATGGACTTAGTAAATGAATTTGGCAATGTAGCAGGATACAAAATTAATGTCAAGAAATCTATGGTATTTCTTTACACTAATAGTGAAATTACAGAAAGAGAAACTAAAAAAGCAATCCCATTTACCAACGCACCAAAAAAATTAAGATACCTAGGAATAAACATAACTAAGGAGATAAAAGGTCTATAGGCAGAAAACTATGGGATACTGAAAAAAGAGTTAGAGGAAAATGTAAACAAATGGAAGAGCATACCATGCTCATGGATAGGGAGAATCAACATTATTAAAATGTCCATACTACCCAAAGCAATCCATAGATTCAATGCACTTTCCATTAAAATACCAATGATGTGTATTTTCCAGACCTAGAAAGAACTCTTCAAAGATTTATTTGGAACAAAACAAAGACCTTGAATAGCCACAGCAATCCTGAGAGAAAAGAAGAAAGTAGTTGGGATCTCAATATCAGATTTCAAGCTATAATACAAAGCAACTGTTCTGAAATCAGTCTTGTACAAGCATAAGAACAGACGTATAGACCAATGGAATAGAATAGAGAATGCAGATATCCACCCAAACCACTATGCTCAGTTAATATTTGACAAAGGAGGCATGAACATACAATGGAGTCAAGACAGCCTCTTCAATATATGGTGTTGGGAAAATTGGACAGATACATGCAAAAAAAAATGAATCTAGACCACCAACTTACACTATATACAAAAATAAACTCCAAATGGATACAGGACTTAAACATTAGATGGGAAACCATAAAAATACTAGAGGAATCCACAGGCAGCACAATCTCAGACATATGCAGAAAGAACTTCTTCACTGATACTGCTCCAAGGGCAATGGAAGCTAAAGAAAAAAAAAATGGGACTACATGAAAATAAAAAGATTTTTCAAAGCAAAAGAAGCCATCAACAAAACAAGAAGAAAGCCCACTGTATGGGAGAACATAATTGCAAATGTTATCACTGATAAAGGTTTAATTTCCAACATCTACAGCCAACTTATACAACTTAATAAAAGGAAGATAAATGATCTAATAATAATAAAAAAAGGGCAATGGACCTAAATAGAACCTTTTGAAAAGACGACAGAAGGAAGGCCAAGAGACACATGAAAACATGTTCAAAGTCGCTAATTATCTGAGAGATGCAAATCAAAACGACAATGTGATACCATCTCACACCTGACAGAATTGCAATCGTCAACAAATCAACAAATGACAAGTGTTGGCGAAGAAGCAGAGAAAAAGGAACCCTTGAGCACTGTTGGTGGGAATGCAGACTGGCGCAGCCACTGCGGAGAACAGTATGGAGTTTCCTAAAAAAAAAAAACAACTCACAATGGAGCTCCCATTTGACCCAACAATCCCACTCTTAGGAGTATATCCTAAGAAAGTAGAAAGACCAATCAGAAAGGATTTATGCACCCCTATGTTCATAGCAGCACCATTTACAATAGCTACAATTTGGAAAACAGCCTAGGTGCCTGGCAGCAGATGCGCGAATAAGAAAACCATGGTACATCTGCACAATGGAATTCTATGCTGCCATAAAAAAGAAGGAATTCTTACCATTTGCAGCAACCTGGATGCACTGGAAAGCATTATGCTAAGTGAAATAAGCCAATCAATGAAAAAAAAAATACCACACGATGTCACTCATTTATGGATAATAAAGAGCATTATAAACTGATGAACAAATGGATAGATACAGAGGCAATAAAGCATCAAAAAGACTGTCACATTACAGCAGGAAAGTTAAGGAGAGGTAGGGTAGATAAGAGATCAATCAAAGGACTTGTATGCATGCATATAAGCATAACCAATGAACACTAGACACCAGGGGATTAGGGTATGCCTGGGAGGGGGGAGGACAATGAGAAAATATGTATACATGTAACTCATTAATAAAAAAATAAGATAAAAAATAAAATAAGTAAAATAAAAAATAATAAAATTAAATACTTTTGCACTAAAAAAACCCACTTATTACTAATTCTTAATTTCAGATATAGTTTTCAGATTCAAAATGTCTATCTACACTAATAAAAGAGAAACATGCAAATTGATCATACCTCCACTATGCCCACAAGACACACCCACCAGCCAATTTGAAGTGTGTCTGCAACTAAGCCTTCTTACCAGCTGGTCCCTACTCATGCACCTGGCCTCTATCCTATCTAAAAAAATAGTAATATGCAAACTGACCATCACTCCAACACATAAGATGGCTGTCCCCATGTTGCCAAAGATGGTTTTCCCCATGTATACACAAGATGGCTACCACAAGATGGCAAGCAGAAGAGGGCAGTTGGGAGAGACCAGGCCTGCAAGGGGGGGAAGTTGGGAGGGACCAAGCTGGCAGAGTGGGAAGTTGGGGGTGACCAGGCCTACAGGGAAAGGCAGTTAGGAGCAATCAGGCTGGCAGGGTAGCTGTTAGGCATCAATTATGCTGTCAGGGGATTGGTTAGGGGTAATCAGGCTGGCAGGCAGAAGCAGTTAGGGGCAATTAGGAAGGCAGGCAGGCGAGCAGTTGGGAGCCAGCAGTCCTGGATTATGAGAGGGATGTCCAACTGTCCATTTAGGTCTGATCTTACCAGGCAGTTGAGCATCCCTCGAGGGGCCCCAGATTGGAGAGGGTGCAGGCTGGGCTGAGGTACATGCCCTCCATGATTGAATTTCATCCACCAGGCCTCTAGTTTAATGATATTAATTCTGCTAGATATGGTACCTCTTTTATTTTGTTAGACAGATAATAAGAAGAACTATTATCTCAGTCCAATACAAGATGAATCTATATTGCTTTTGGATTGCAATTTTAGTAAGACTGAGCCAAACTGTGTTTTGATCCTATTCCTTGCTCTTCCACATTTGTAACTGAGAGCTTTGTAAGTCTCCATCTTCTTAAACTTGAGAAACTGGCATATTCAGTTTGGCCCTTCAGACATTTTTAGTATAATCATTGATTTCCCATAACATGTAGTTTCAAAATCAGGCAAAGGTCTTCAGGAAATGACCAATGAAATGTTTGAATTTGACTGTCTCACTTTAGTGGACTTTTATCTTCTAGTTACCGTAGACTGTGGGCATTTTACTTTGTTTTTAGCCTAGAAAAATTCTGCTCTTGTGATACTTAAGAATTAAAAAAAAAATCCCCTGAGAATTTCAGGGTTACTCTAATTTCAATATATCATTATAGTCCACATGAACTTCAAAAGTTTCACTGATTCCCTTTCATCAGGAGAATACCTCTATCTAATCCAAGCTGGAACTGGTAGAGTAGGCACATAGAAATGTATGAAGTGGGAGAGGTAGCTGGGGCTTGGAGGAAATAAGTGTGAGACATAAAAAACTGAAAATAGATAATGGAGGTGGTATGCCCCTATGAGAACAGGAAAGATTTAGAGTCCTCCAAGATGTGGAGGACTTCACCTAAATGAAGGAGCCTTGTAACTTAAATATATTAAAGATACATTTTTTAAGACATGAGGGAGTAGGTGATTGGCTCCTTGTCTAGGATTATTCCAGCCTAGTGGTATAAATCCTATAAACTCCCAAATATCAGATCATTGGGTTTGATTTCTGCCAACTGAGTTATCTGTTCAGGTCCTCTCTGAGTGTATTGCTTTCCAACAAATAAATACTCTCCTGCATTTGATGTTATTTGTTGTCTCTTATTTGAATGTATTCCTACAAGCAAGATACAAACTGGGGGTTCAGAGTACTGTCTATGGCCAGAGGCTATCTCCATTCAAAGACCCCCTTGTCCAGCATTGATAGAACCACAGCTTGCTCTTAAACTAAGAAAATTACCCCAGGTTCAAAAACTTCTGGAGATTATAAGCTCACTTAGAAAAAACTAGAGTTTCAATTTTCAAAGTCCTCTTTGTTTTTGTAGCTTTATGTCTTTAAAAAGAATCATCGTTGCCGAGACCGGTTTGGCTTAGTGGAGAGAGCATCAGCTTGTGGACTGAAAGGTCCCGGGTTCTACTTGCTTGTGGGCACATCTCCAGTGTGGGGTGTGCAGGAGGTGGCTGATTGATGTGTCTCTCTCATCGATGTTTCTGAATTTCTATCCCTCTCCCTTCTTCTCTGTGAAAAATCAATAAAATATTTAAAAAAATAATCATTGTAAATGTATCCATTTTTTTCTAGCTGCATCAGTGGGAATATTGGCCTACTGCCATGTATTTTATTCTACTGAGAAGTGTAAGTTTTATGGCAGATTTTTGGATAATGTTCCTGGAAGTCCAGACTCAAGTTTGGTCTTATAGCCTTCTCAATGTTTCTTCAACCCATGCAAAATCCTTTCATAGCTCTTCTCCCCACCTCCAACCCAATTCATGAGAACCTATTTCTGTTGCTTATAACAAAGAACTTTAACTATGAAAATGCAAGTCGGAGAAGAAAAGAAAATGCTGAAAGTATCATCCTAATATATAAAAACCCAGGGTCCGTAAACTCCAAAATGACCAAAGGCTCAAATGAGTGCCAGGCTAGGGAGCTGAGGGAGTGGGGAGTGATTAATCAGTGGCAATGGTGACTGGAGAGCAGCTGAAAGGCAGACCTCTTGGTCCATTCTCCTGGCTCTCAAACTCCAATCAGTCGGTGGTGGAGGCAGGGCAGAACTGGGGACTGGCTCCCTTAGTCCTCCAGGTTCAATCTGAAGAGGATAGGCCAGGCACCAATAGACCAGTGCTGCTGGCATGATCCTGACAGCACTGTTGGACTCCTGGAACTTGGCCTCCCTAAATGCTCCACAAGGTCACTCAATCTCACCCCACTCCAGATGAACTATGATCACTGAAATATGGAAGAAATGTAGTAAAAAAAAATAAAAACCAATGGCCAAGTGCCCACCCCTATGAGCTCACGGGAACCTCCGAGCACTGGGAACCCTAAATATTTTAGGGGCTTCAGGTGATCGGGGGACTCGGAGGGGTTAGGAAACCTCCCTGGAGATCAGGTGGTAGGCCTGATCGAAGATCCATCCATCCTCTGTCTTGCCAACAGCTGCCTCCAAGGAGAATGGTAAAACAAAGGAATGGGGCAGTTTTGCAAACCCCAGAGGGAATCCAGCATCCCAGGTCCTCTGCCCCACCTGCTGATACTGTGGCTATGAGGGCACTGAGGCAGCCAACCAGCCTGATCTGTGCTCCCCCCAACCCATACCTGCTGGATGTATACTCAGGGAGCACCCTTTCTGAGGGGAGAAGCCCACCAGATATACAGAAAGTATACAGAAGGCACTCAGAGAGGAGTCCCATGGGTTGTGTTTGCACCTTCATGCTGCCCCCTGCTCACATTGCAATGAAGAAGGAATCCTAATTCAGTAACACCCCCATGCTAACCACCCACACAAAAACAGCATGTGATAAACATCATGTCCCCAGACACCTGAATCTGCCTCAAAAGGAAGATGCTACAGACCTGGAGGGGGAAGATTGGGACTGAAGGTCTGGAAAAAGCAGTGCTGCCTAATCCTGCTCCCTGTCCCCCTCCGTATGTGAAGTGCTTGCAATGCTGCCCTTGGATGGAGGCCTGTGAAGGAGTGAAGAACTGTGGCTGTGCTCAGCCTCCTGCTTTCCTGAATAAGCAGAAAACATATTTATTGCTAATAGAGCAAATATTGCAAGACCTACACGTGTTTCAAATCAGGACTCTGGCTGCGTGTGAACCCAGATCCAAGGTGTGCTCTCCACTGAGGAGGCTGCAAAGGCTGCTCCTCTTTCAAACCAGGCAACCTACAGAGGTTTAAAAGGAAAAGGAGATATAAATAAAACAAAATAGCAACATGCTCTGAAGCTGCTGCTGCTGCCATCAAATCCTTCTTGAGGTGGTGAAGTCAGGGCCTGTCTCCTGAGCCTGGGGCTCAGACTACAGAGCTGCTGACACTTGCCAGGTCGCCTGGCACTGGCCTTATCTACCAAAGGCCACTTTCAACCTCCCACCAGCTCCTAGAGGCCAGGAGGGCTTTTGGATGGGGGCTTCCATTTTAAAGCAACCCTGTTGGTGTAGCACAGAGTCATGTGGGCTTTTTGATAAGAACCCATAACATCCCTTCACAAACATGTTTTTAACTGCTTTCAGATCATGTTCCCAGCCTTGGAAACTTTCAAATAGGCCTCAGTGATTCCACTTGCCTGATGTAAAGACTGACCCAGGTTTCGCAGAGACCAAACCTGGGCCGGGAGCAGACATGTCCTTTCAAAAGGAAGGTCGCCCTGGCTGCAGGTCCTTGCTCTTTGTCACTTTGAATATTTCTTGCTATGCCCTTCTCTACGCAGCTAAGCTCATTTGGAATTGAAAGCTAGATGAAGGGGATGAAAAAATGGCGGCGGAGTAAACAGACGCACCTGGAGCTTTGTCGCTGGGCAGAGGGAGAGAGAGCGGCTGGGAGTCGCACTGGGAGTGATTGGAGGCAAGTTGGAAGCCAGTTATCCTCCAGGAGAAGGCGGGGAACTGCTGGACGGGGCTCTCCCAGCCGGGCAGCCGCACTGCAAAGGGTTTTTGCCTGCCCGAGC